>NQII01000628.1:267132-292493 GCA_002778355.1 Clitarchus hookeri | reverse complement strand
GATACACAATTGGTTTTTAAAATAAAATTTTACATCATAATTTAGCATAGTAAAATTAAAATATATTAAGTTCATATGTATTTTATAAATCGAAAAACAGATGGAAATTATAGAGTTGGCCCTAAGCAATTGTTATTGCACTTACTTATATATTAGCTGCATAAGACCATCATTTATAAAACTTTTTCTATTTATTTGGGTTACTGTCTTATTTGTTAACACAACAACTTTCGCTTAGCTAGAAAAATTGGTAATCTTATTTTGATGTAAGGAACTAAACCTGCTTGATCAAGCAATTTTATGTCAGCGTCGCATAAACATCACATAGGTCGGCGTGGATGCAGTGTGCTGTTCTGCGTAGCGTAATGCCAATTCAAATGCATTTATTGTGTATTTTACACATTATTTTGGATAATCCAAATTTTGTGAAACCGAACAGGCCTCAGCCCTAATTGGTTTGGATCTCCAAGGTTCTACTGTATTTTCATTTATGGTGTAATCTGGTTGGTGCTTTACTAATGAAGAATTTAAGGATTGGAAGAAAATTATATTTTCAGATACAAAAAAGTTAAGAAATCCAAAATATGAAAGTGAAAAGTTTTTTACGGACCTTTAAGAACATTAGCGTGAAGCATGATGTGGAATTGCTGGAAAGCTTGATGATTTTGAAGAGGTGGAAATACATGTTCAGTGTTGAAAGGTCTACTACACCAGCTATCCAAAATGAGTAGAGATGCCTGCAGATGTACCATCTGTTCTAATGTCTCGTTAAGAAGCAGCATGTTACAGTTTAATTTAAAAATATGTTACCTCTAATTCATAAAAATGTTAATAAAGATGATGTGAAGAGGCGCCCAGAATGTTAGCCACGGCTTTACCATGTTGAAATATTCAGGAAAGTTGTAACTACAGTCAACTTGTGAGAAGAGAAAAGATGGATTGGAGCTGAATTGAAACCAAATTGATGTATAACGTGATCTTATGGCTGCCAAGTTGCAACATTAAAAAGATGTGATTCATCTTTTGCTCTCACAGCTTCACGCATGCCAAGCAAATTATCTGACAATGTGATGATCAAGTAGTGAATAGAATTTCAATGTGTTCAACAATGTCTGCAGATTCTTCAACAATGATGCCAAGTGCCAGTATTTGGTTCCAGTTTTTCTCCAGACATTGTCTTATTCAAGCACAGAACTATTTTTTGTTAGCTTTATTGTAACTGAATGACTACTTTTATCCTTTTAAGTATACTTGTATCCTTTTAAGTATACAAGGTATACTAGATGGGCTAAAAAAAATTTTGGATGTAAATTAACTTCCTAAATATTGGCTAATACTTTTCTTAGTTGCCTATCAAAGTTAATTTTAATAATTGTTGCAGAATAATTTCACATACTCTCAAGTGGATTAAAATTATTTTGTTAGTTTAATATATGTGAGGAATTTGTATAGTGACAGATGTGATATTTTTGCCAATTATATAATACATTTTGTGTAATAATTTCACATTATGTTTTAATTTGGTTTTAATATGGATTGTGGAAAATTACAGCACCTCCTCATTTTGAAATCAAACTACGTAATCAGACTGCTCGACGAGGGGAACCTACAGTGTTGCAGTGTGAAGCAAGAGGGGAGAAACCAATTGGAATCCTTTGGAACATGAATAACAAGAGGTTGGATCCCAAGAGTGATAACAGGTGAGTTCTGTCCTCTTTGAAACAATTCAGTATTCCTAGAGCAATAATAAAACATTTCAATTTCCAATAACAAAGCTACTATACTTGCATTTAATTGTTTATAGTGAAATAGTACTAAGTATAAGTTTATTATAAAAATAAAAGACATGTGTGTTCTGTATTTTGCAAAACCATATTACTTGTTTTCTGTTAAAAATTCAGAACTACTGACATATTTAAGTGTGTTTTTAAATTTGACTGTACATTTTTTTTGTAAAACTTAATTTCAGTAGTGGTTCTGGACTGTATAGTTTCTCATGTTGTTGCATTAAATACAATCTCTCTCTCTTTTTTTCAATTGTTAGTTGTCTATTTATACCAGAATCACATTGTGTGAATGATACAGCATGTACATACATGTTACTGGATGTGGAGCTTTGAAAGTTGCTTGTGACATACCATATTTTTATCTTTTACCAGATTTGTGCACTTATAAATAAGACAGAAATTTTCACTATCTGCTTGTGATGTTCTTTCACATGATTAATTGAACTTCATTTATTTCCACAACTCATGAGTATAAACTTATAATACTCGTTTGTTTTTAATTGTATTTTTTTGTGGTAGTATGAAATGATACAAAGCCATATGTAGTACAGTAACTTATTTAAAAGGCAGAGTTCGAAACGTTAAACACAGTGGCTGTTAGGAGATGCTTTCAATTGTAAGTTAATACATTTTCGTAAGGCAATACACAACCAATGGGTAAAACTACAGTTTATCACTATTTTAGAATTATTTTTGAGCTCATTAATGCCAAAACAAGTTCCCAAGTAGGGAGTGGTACAAAGTGATGTTTGATCTGTGGTGAGTATTTAAGTCACTTGCAGCGGTAACTTGAAGAACAGTGCCATTTGTAAGTATGTTAAAAAGTTTTTGTCATTATCGTAGGAAAATTATTTGGTTTCCTTCTAGCTTCTTGCTAGGAAACAATTTTTGATAATGTGGTGATAAACAAGACTGTGTAAAAGAAGAAGTAAAACAAGTTATATTAATACTGTATAATGTAGGGCGATGTAAATAGTAACATATGTTCTGTCTCTATAGTTAAATGCATTACCACAGCCAAATACTGCATTTTTAACTAAGTAAAATCTTATGATTGACAACGCTATAATTTATTAATCACAGTTAAACTCTGTAAAGAAGTTTCTGATGGGACTGAAAAATATTAACTAGGAAAACTTCTTAAAAGAGTCAAATTACTTTGTTGATTATAGACCAGCTTCAAAATTATGTTAACTTATTAAGTAGGATAATTTCATAATAGGGAATTTCCTAAAAGGGTTTTAATTGTTGTAAATCATAAAAAATTTCTTGAATTTCATAATTCATTAAATTACAGAATTTGTATACTAATTTTTTATTTGCTTTTTAATCTGCAGAATTAAATGTTTATGTATTTTTTAATGAGAACGTTGTCTTATTCACCAGGTATACTATTCGCGAAGAAATTCTTCCAATTGGAGTCCTGTCAGATTTGAGCATAAAGCGAACCGAACGTAGTGATTCAGCTCTGTTTACATGTGTAGCTACAAATGCCTTTGGCAGTGATGATACGAGCATAAACTTAATTGTCCAAGGTGAGTATGTTTACTTAATATATATAAGAAATTTTAGCATACTACTATACTATTGTGTTACCTGTCTACTCTGTCCTTACTGCATTTTTGAGGGATTTATAATTGATATTTCAATAGAGTGATGTTTGCCATCTTCTCAAGCACATGGAATAAAATAAATGCTTGAATTTCAGTGAAATAAACATCCAAATTTTAGTCCAATTGTAGTTGTGAGGCTGGTGTTACTGTATTTTATATACTTATGTAAGAAAATAATACTTTGTGAAACTGCAACATCTTGTACAGTAAGTTTATTACATCCCTGTAGCGGAATCAGTATCTCTACATCTGCACAAAGGCACTCTTGTTCATATGCAGAAACAAAATCTATATAGCAACCTTGAGGACCAAAATTGTATTGAAACTGATTCTACTTAGTTGAACATCGCTTTCAAGGCAGCTGCCAACTCCAATACATTTTTAGATTCCAATTAATTTTGTTATGTGTCAAACCAGTGTAATACTGCACTGTACACCCTACAAATGTAAGCAGGTATTAGTAAATGAGAACAAAGAATGGCTGTTGATGCTATTTTATGGCCACCTCCAAGTTAATGTAATGGTTACAGCATGCCGAAAGTTTCAGCATGTCTTAGACTTTTGTTATGTGTCCATTTTGAGTCTGTTAATTTGAGCTCTGATTCACTCCTTTATATGTGCTGTTTGTTTTGTGTGTTCTCCAGTGATACTGCTTTTAATTTGTGCAAGTCGTTCTCTATGGTAGGCTTGTGAATGTGCAAACTGCGGGGTCTGATGGGCACTCCAGCCCAGTCTGCAATTCACATTCCTGATGGTGGTACTCCAGTGAGCACTCTTGTCTTCTCCGCTGTGGCCATTGTTGGCAAGGTTCAGATGCACTGCACTCGTAAAAGGGAACCTCACTGTTCCTGGGTTGGATTCCTTTGTTGTTGTGTGGACCTTGACCAAGTATTGCAGTAGGTACTAGGGACACAGTTATGGCAGGAGAACTTCCCGGGCAGAAGGTTGTAGGGCTGTAACTCACCTTGGTTGAGATTGCCATAGGTCCATGTGATTCCTGTAGGCCACGAATGTGTCAGCTGTGATTGGGCAATTTGTCTGTGGTCTTTTCTCTTTTGATGGTTTATCTCTTCCATCCTCAGTGGTCATGGCTGGTCATAGGGAACAGGTGTTCAGTCTACGTAAAGGGAAGGAAAAGACCCCAAAGAAAACACATCCCATGCAACTGGTTAGAGTCATCAACTGCTGAAAGGGTATTGTTCAACCAGAACTGAGGCATTCACTGAGACCATGGATGGTCTAAGCTACATTATACTAAGCCAAAGCCACAGGCAAAACAAACATAATCAAAATTGTACTGCTTCTGTGATCTCTATTGGTACAGATTATGTACGACTATTTACCAGGCTTGAGGCAAACTGGAACTTGAACTCAAACTCTCTGATTTTTAATTATCAACTTCATGATTTCCTCTGCAGCTTCCCAGTCCAACCAAACTATCTCCAGTGGGAAAATTAAACCAAGTCCAAGAAATAGTTTAACACAATGGGTGGAACTTTCCTCTTTATGTATGCAGTCGGCCTTTGTTGAGAGGCAAAGCTTAGACAAGGAGAATCACACATTTCCTGCAAGGAAAACCTTGCAATCATGCCCTCCCCTACTCCATCATCACAATGCTGTGAAAATTCTGATCAAATAATGGCCACGCACTGCTGTTAATACATACTGCTGTCCCCACCATAAGTGTGGCCAGAGTTAAGGTTATGGGTATTCTCATACCTAAAACCCATTTGCATACCCTGTAATTTTACATGTATATGGCAAAAGCCAATTTATTGGGAATGGCACCTTTAAAAACCATGGAACTTATTTTTCTCTGGTGGAATGAAAGTATCACCTATCCAGTGCCGGCATAAGGGGGAAATTTAGTGTCTGTTAGTGTCCTTTTTTACACCTGTGACATCTAATGGGTGGTCCTGTCCATATGCGGACAACCCCATGGTTACGCCTATGGTCCCCACGCATCATTCCCATTACCCGACATGCAGGTTTCCCAAATCCCTTCTCATGAGCCACATATGCCCAACACAGGGCTACCAGTACACAAGTTTAGGTATAAAGTAACATAGTTTATTTCACTTTTTGGTTTTTGTTTGTGTTTATAACTAGCATATTTGTTTTTGTAATATTTGGTTATAATTTTATATGCAAATAGTTTTGACCCTGCTTTTTTGTTATGTGTGTTTTTGATTGTGATTTTAGAGGTTCCAGAAGTACCGTATGGTTTGAAAGTTTTGGACAAGTCAGGACGATCCGTTCAACTTTCATGGGCTGCTCCATATGATGGCCACTCTCCCATTAAGCGATACCTCATTGAATATAAAATATCAAAAGGCAAGTTTTTATTGTAATGCAAATATGGAAATGCACAAGAGCAGTCAGTTGCATTGATAAAAATATATAGCAGTGTGTGGGGAATTGGTACTCAGTATTTAATAAATCCTGAAATCTTATGATTATAGGCACTTGGGAATTGAACATTGACAGAGTTCTTGTGCCTGGAGAACAGACAATTGCAGGAGTGTTTAACTTGAAGCCTGCAACGACATACCACTTGCGCATTGTGGCAGAGAACGAGCTAGGAGCATCTGATCCATCTGACACTGTCACAATCATCACTGCTGAGGAAGGTAAACACCACTGTTGTTTGAGTAACTTCTAAAATCAAACCTAGTGAAAATTTGTTAAGAAACTTATGTCTCCTGCTTATTAGTTTGGTGGGCTGTGGCACTAGCTAAACTATGTTAGTTCTATACAATATTTAACGTTCTTATTCATGACTTGGAATGTTGAAAACATCCGCTTCACTTTAAAATATATCCCAGATTTTAATATAATTTTTTTTATGTAAGTTGAAATTATGTAGACATTTTAAATTGTTTTAAAGATACAAACTATTGCACTGTAATTTAAATTAAAAAATTATTTTGTGATACATGAGTACAACAGTATATACATAATTATAAGTAATGGTTTATCACTAATTTCTAAGCTTCTGTTCGTATTTGTATATGTGATTACCAGCAGGAGATACTAGCGTGGTGACATTCAGCTATTCACAATATCTCATTAATAGAGACAAAATTAATGTACGTCTTATGAAAAATAAGTGTAATATTTGTATTTGTGATGCTGTAGGTATTGTACTTATTTAATAATTTGTACTTCTGTAAGATATATTGGGAAAATCTTTTTTTTTTAAATAATATGCTAGCATTTCAATTTATTTAAAACTAATATGTGAGTATAGTTCATGACAGTGCATTTATTTCTTATAAAACCCAAAAAATTACTCATACTCAGTTGTAGTGTGTTCATAGGCAAATTACACTCACAAATACATTACGTCTATGTAACTGAGTACTTTTGAAACAATAAAACTTTAAAAGTTTACTTAATAAAAATTCAGTTGTACTTTTCAATGTTTTACATTGTTAGAATAAATTAATGCAAAAAAAAAAGTATTTTTCAAAAAAATTGGCTTTTCCTTTCCTACATTGTACGAATTTTGTTTCTTGTTTCTTAAATATGAAGATTCATGTATTCATTTCCAATTGAATATTCGCCATAAAAATGTAAGTTATGTTCTTTGAATTTTATGACGAGTTGCAGAATTTTAAGTAAGAAAACAACTACAGGAAATTAATTTCAGCCTAGTAGGATTTTGTATATACAAGATGTTTCTTAATCTTTATTACATACATACGCCTAAGGCTTGTAGAGCAGATTGAGATAAACATTTTGAGCAGTAACACATGTCTGGAAATTCTCCATGCTACAAAATAAATAAAATAAAATTAATTGTTCTAATCCCTCAATTCTGTTTGGTGAAAGACTATTACTGATGTGAATTGCAATTGCAATATAAATGTATGTTTTCAATAATTAATTTTATTATTACTTTGAGGTCTTACTTGTTTGTTTGACAATTCATCCTGAAAGTGGCTGAATGTGGTACAATGTTGCAAACTTTGTACCTGCAAAGCTTGCTTAGGTACATTCTTTCATACCAGGTATTTGTTGAATCTCTTGTGCAAGCAGATCTTGCTCACAGACTTTCTATTTTCTAGGGTTTCTGAAATATGACTCCTCACATAGTTCCTCAGAAAAAAGTTACGTGGGGTTAAATATGGAGATCTTGCAGGCCATCTTGGCCTATCCAGTGCTTCCTGAAAGTTTATTTGAAACTGTCTCTGACTGCAGTGCAAAGTGTGGTAGTATATTGTGTTGAAACCACCTTTGTTGATGAATTTTCAATGGCATGCCTGCCATAATTCTGGCAATACATCTTGCAGAAGAAAGATCATACATGTGTGATCCTTTAGGCATGGTGGAAGCAGGTTGGCCTAATCAAGTGACTGCCAATGACACTTGCCCATACATTTATGCAGAACCTTTACAAGAATCCATTGGAATGTATGGCATAAGGCATTTTTGTCAGCCCAAACTTGGCTATTTCAACAGTTGAGGACAGCTGAGAGAGAGTTGGGTGACACTTACCATCTGAGGTTGAGCTTTGGCGCTTCTGTCATAGTTAGTTTGATCATTGAAGATAATTAGCCATTGAAACTGGGGCTCATTCACACATCTCTGAAGGAGCTGTATGCAAAACTTGATATGTGGGTGCAGAATTGTCTGTACCCTTTGCATGTATGATTGCCAGGGCCGGATTTCTCATTAGGCCAACTAGGCCCAGGCCTAGAGCTGCACTTTTTAGGGGGCGGCATGACATGACAGGCAAAATAGCAAAAATTATGTTTCAGTGTTCTTTGTATGGCTGTGTGCTAGAGTAAAATGTACATCAATTCTAGAATAAATCCAGTTAAATTAATTGGTAAATGTTTGGGAGTCAATTGTTTTATGAAATTAAGTCCTTGTTGCCTCCGCACCGACCAGTGCCAGCTACTAGTTTATATTTAGCAGGGGACTGAAACTGGTATAGATGGAGCATGAATCTTTCTAGTAGATCTTCGTTGAGTTTCGGGTTTTTAAGTTTCGCTCCGCCTGATACTAGTTTAATTTCAGGTCTAACAAAGGATTATTTATTGCAACACAAATAAAGGCGTGGAGTGTGTAATTTATCATTGAAAGGTTTTACTGATGCAGAAAATTGATCACGGAGTGTGAAGTACCTTCATGCGATGTGTCCAAATAGCTGTTGATTATATTGGCAGAGAAAAGTGGTCCGCACTGAATGAAGGGGTGGTAGACTGACTTTTACTTGTCTGAGCAAATTCCAAACATTACCTTACGGTTTGCTAATAGTACTTTCAAAATTATGTGTTGGAATGGGGACATGAAGTTTGTTTAAATTTAGTTTTACAAAACATTTTGAGGATGCAGTGGTGTAGTGGCTAGATCACTCACCTTCCACTAAGGCGCGGCCAATGCTGGATCTTAGCATTTGGGAAAAGTGGCGGACGTTGCTGTTGGCTGGTGGGTTCTCTGGGTACCCCTGTTTCTCCCACTGTTACATTCTGTCACTCCAGTTGCACCTCACGTTATCCTCATTAGTCCTGAAGCGGCTGTTAAGCACCGCTATCTCATAAACAGATCCATGCTTTTACATTTCAAAAATATATATCTTATTTATGTTTGCCTTTGTTACATTAAAACTCTCAGAAGAAGTATAAGAAACTTTGAAGCACATATTCAATGCTGTTAGCAGTAATCTGCAGTCAGTAAACATAGATTTAGGGCAAGTCACTATTAACAACAGCTTTCTGTATGACTTTGTTACAAATTTAAGAGAAACAGAAATATTTGACCATTATGAGCGTCTTTAAAGTCTTTCAGCAGCTTATAAATATACACACTCGATGAAGGAAGGAGAGAAAAGCACACTCTGAGGTCTGACGAGACTAAGGATGGAGAATTATAATTCCTAAGACAAGATCAGATAATTTTCGTGTTGGTATATATTATGGAATTATCGATACACTTAGAGAAGAGCTGAAAACGCAGTGTGCATATTATAGCTTCTTATTATGAGAATGACCTTTAGCTATCCACACTATAAGATCACTCAAAATAATATTTAGTGTTTCATTGACACGTGAGAAACTACATTCTTTTGTAAAAGTTGCCACACAGTATTGTCATAGCCGGACATGTGTGTCCAATTTGTGTTTAATGCTGTTTGCTTGCACGGATGTGTCACTTCGGGCCATACATGTCCCTACATCATTCATAGCTGCAAAACACCTAATAAGGTCTCAGTATCAGTGTGAGCAACGTGAGCCAAGCTCAGTGAACAACACACAGCATGTCCCGACTGCATATTCGACAAACCTTTGCCCAACTGGATGAGTTTGAGAAAGGCCACATCGTCTGCTTCCAAGAGATGGGTTGGACGTTTCGGTGCGTTGTTCACCACCTGAACTGTTCTGCCTACACTGTGAGTCAGTGTTGGATGCAACGGAAACAGGAGGGTAGCACACCCATCTGAAAGGCTCTGGTTGACCCTGGCTGATCACAGCCAGGGAGGATCTTTCCATTGTGACAGGCTGTAATCGCTCATCGGACGTTGCTGTGCACCATCCAGGGTCATGTCATGGCAGCTGGAGATACGCATGTGTCCAAGAGTTCCAGGTGGCTAGCAGAGCGGGATCTGTTGTCTTGGCATCCCTTACGATGTCTTAACATTTCGATTTGAGCAGCGCCGAGCATGTGTGATCTTCTACTGGGAACGGGCAGCAGTTTGGCGAGGAGTGGTGTTCAGCGAAGAATCATGGTTCTGTCTGAATACAGACGATCGCTGAATTCAAGTCTGGAGACGTTCTGTTTAGCGCCATGATCTACGCTTCATTGTAGAGCAGCACACCACCCCAACGAGAGGTGTCGTGCTGTGGGGTGCAATTTCCTACGATTACTGCACCCTACTGGTGGTGATTGAAAGATAACAAAATATTTTCTTTGCTATTAAATAATAATCGCTATGCATTTCCATTGCAGTAATATTTTATATAGTAATTTAAAATGTTACTTAGCGATTTCTCTTGTGTCCATAGATCTTTGCTATTGTTGGAACACAGTGACGATTAGTGGAGTGAGGATGAAAAATCCTATTGTATTGCTGTTTTGATTATTCTCATTTTTACATTTCTGTGGCATTCTTAATCTATCTCAGGAGAATATTTAAACTATTTTTAGATTAATATTTGTACAAGAATGCAAAAGAACTAATTGTAAATGTTTCAAAATTAATCATATGTGTTTTTATCTATTGAGGCCATTCTTTACGACAATTTGTAAAAATTTGTTTGAGCCCCAAATGCAGCATGCATAGCATAGAAAAAACAATCCCATACTAGGAGAGAATAAGAAGCCTGGACATTACATACATTAGATAGAAAATGGCATATAAAAAAAAAAAAAATATATATNCAATGACCTTGCCAAAAGGAAGAATAGAAGAAATGCCTAGAAATAAAATTTATGTTTACCATCATAAATTATGGAGTTTTATAGCAAGTTAATTCAGTAACTCAAATTTTACCCTTTTTTATTAACCAATACTTGTTCATCCTTCTAATTCAGTAATATGTTTCTAACATATTAATGTGGTAATTTAAATAATGATAATGCACCTGATATAGTTGCTGTGGATTGTAAAATAATAAATGAAGAAAAAATTTAAAAATATAACTGATTGGTGAGGAGGTGGCACTTTTTCATGGGCCTGCAGGTGGTAACGTGGGAAATCCGGCCCTGATGATTGGGAGTGGTATAACTCTAGCTGCTGCTCATGTAAGATGATGTAAACTACAACTCTAGAATGTAAAAAATTGTTTGGGTATTTAACGACTGGGCCTCTTCAACATGTTAAAGTACATCCGATTCAAAGTTGGGAATGTAGTGCCTTTTTGGAGCACTACGGTTGACTAAGTTGATTGTGAAGTTACCTGTTTCCAACTGCTGTTAATTTGCTTGGGAAGAGATGGTTTGTGATGGTGGAAAATGCTCTTGGTAAAGGCAATGAGCAGCTTGTGCGGTCCCTCAAGCTTCACCTTAAATCAACATCATGTTGACATACTTTGTAAACATGTATTCAGTCATGTTCATTGGAGACTTAATGATAAGTGATGTACAGTTATATACAGCAAGCATTTGACTGGTTGAGCAGAAGATACACGTCATATGATCATTGCTGTCTTTTGTTAGCACTCCACCCATTATTAAGTGAGTTGTCTACCATAAGGCAAACTTGAGACAGCTATTTTTTTTACATGGATATTATCACTCTTTGACCCAGTGGAAGCAGTGTGTTGTATTGTTTTATACTGTAAACATTAAATTTGCTTTTGCTTTGCTTGTGGCTAGGTAAATTTCTGGAAATGGGCTCCCATTCAAAACATTACCTACTCAGTTCCTTCTAAAATCCCTAGGAGATTGTAACTATTCTTTCAAAACACATTGTATTTTAGTGTGTGATGTGAATGCGCTACATTGGATTGGGTGATGTAATTAAAAACAGCTAGAATATGTGATAGTGATACTGTATGGGTTAAATTACATGCTGATTCAGAGGATGGTGGATAGGTCTGATAAAACATGTGCGCTGCATATAAAACTTGTAATTTTTGTAACATCCAAGCATGGAATATTTAATGAATGTTGATTTATTTATGTGATGTAAATGTTCATATGATTTTCTTGATGAAGTAACAGAACATGATTTTCCCCATGTCAGCACCAAGCGGTCCACCTGTGGGAGTGAAAGTGGAGGCTGAGGACCAGCACACACTGAAGGTCCTGTGGAAGCCACCAGAGCGCGATGAGTGGAATGGCGAAATTCTGGGTTATTATGTTGGTTACAAGGAAGCATCATCAGAGAAGCAATACGTGTTCGAAACTATTGAGTTTAGTAAGGAGGAAGGCAAGGAACACCATCTTAAGATCAGTGAACTGAAGTAAGTTATTTTGCTTACATATTCTCAAAATAATATAGTGAAACTTGTTATGAAAGCAGAAAATATTCTTTTAAGTATACTTCGAAGCACATAAAATGTTGGGTGACTCTATTTCCTCTAGGACCCAATTTGGTTAAATTAATGCTGAATTTTAAATTCATTGAAACTGTTACACATAAATGATTTAAAACAACAAAGGCTCAATTGAAAAATTTAAAATGCACTGAGTCTCTCAATGTAATATTTTTTCAAACCTTTTTTATTGTTTTTTTTTTGTGCAATAAATTAAGAGATAGATAATCTACTCCAACACTTTCAAAATTAATTATTATAATTCATAAATAACACTTGTTACTTCTTAATCCTATCTGGTATCACAAAAAGATTTCCCCCTTCACTCTCATTCTGAAAATTTGTAAATTTTGGTATCAGAAATTTTACAAAAAATATACCTAACATTAAACAACTGAGTTGATGAATTTGTATGTTTAATTTTACTCGTCATTGACAGTAGAGATTCAGATCAACATTACATATGTACATGATGACAATTTTTTGGTGCCTATGACAATTTTTCCCATGCCAAATCACTGTACCAAGTTTCAAAACATGAATTAACATAGACTTTATGTGCTTATTTAATGTAGACTTCGTTACTATCTGAACTGAATGGGTTATGTACAGAAAATGAACACTTTAACATTTCATGTCAGTTGGCCAAAAGGTATTTTGTACACAAATAATGTAATGGATTGAAACACATCAGTAACTACCATGCTGTTTGCATGCTATAAGACAGGTGTTAAAACAAAGAACTTTTAGTTTGTATGTATGCATCTCTTACTGTTATGCACAGAAAGGCAAAGTATACAGAATCTGTATATATAATAATAGTGATTGATCACACACACTCAATGCTTACAAATTGAGTCCCGCCAGAGTTTGGATGCAAAACACAGGTGACCCTACGGACTATTTTGTTTCAGAACATACACGCAGTATGCAGTGGTCGTGCAAGCTTTCAACAAGGTGGGCTCTGGGCCAGTATCTGAAGAAGTTCGCCAGTACACTGCTGAAGGAATCCCTGAACAACCCCCTCAGGACACAACCTGCACAACCTTGACATCTCAGACCATACGTGTCTCCTGGGTGTCACCACCCCTCACTTCTGCCAATGGTGTTATTAAAGGCTACAAAGTAGTGTATGGCCCCAGTGACACCTGGTATGGTAAGTCACAAAATATGAGTCTAAAATACTGGTAATAAATGTCTAGAGTGTGTACTTATGACAACTGTTACTTACCACCAAAATTAATAAAGCCACATTGTATTAAGTACACCAGAACCCTGATTTAACAAAGTGCTTGATTCCTGAAAATCTTTACTCTATTTTGCTGGATTCGTTAAATCCAAATTTATCTATTTTAACACCCCAACATCAATAAGTTGTTATGAAAACTTGTTTTTTACCGTGTTTTGTCTATGGTACAAAATAACACTTTTATTTAAGGTAAGTATTAACATAATTCGCTAGGCAGATTATTTGGAAATGAAATGGTACCCCACAAGACCATAAACTAACCGTAGTTGATGAAATAAAAGTTTAAACATTGTGCACTGTTTAACTTGCAACGAGTGCAGAATCCATTTCCGAAAGCCTTTTTGTACAAAAATTAATTTATTCATTGATGAAATTTTAATTTATTTATATAGAAACGAGTTTTCTGGATAAAAATGTTTTACTACAAGACCATAAACAACCTCACTTTGACAAGAAAACAGGTTAAACGTTTAGCGCCGCTGTAGTTTTTAATGAGTGCGAAATCCATTCTCGATAACATTTTGTACAAAAATCAGAAGATTTATTAACAAAATACAAATTTATTTCAAAAAGTTAGTCTTCCAGATGGTAATATAAATCCCACAAGGCCGTACATCTTGACTTATCGTCACAAAAACGAAAACATTGTGACACCCGTCACTATGAATAAATTTTTTACACCAGCGTACATTTTTAGCCAGTGCAAAGAACTTTCTTACCGAAATGAAATAAATAAATAAACAAACAAACAATTGTTTGTACACAGCACCATGATCATGCCTTCATTTATCCAACACTGACGGCCTGTAGTGGCACACGCAGTCAGTTGACACGCATGCACACAGCTGGTGTGAAGGCAGGGACCTACTTTTTAAGGGTAAATGCGACACGTAGCAGAGCAGCGAGGCTAGTTACAGCAGAAATGGGCGCTGCTGGCACGCCTATTATTATTGATATAATATGTTGTATTGGTTTGTAATATGTAACGCTGGTTTCCATTCATATCTTAAAATCGAAAGTCGAAGCCGAAAAACGTAACTGAGTCTTCAATTAATATAAAGCACAAAACTGAAATCTAAAACCGTAAATAAAAATCATATTACAATAAAAATAGCATAAGCAGGTCGTCACCAGGCAGCACATTGAAATCCAATTGCAATCTGTAATCAAAATCCAAGAAGAAAATCTAGAAATCGATGTCATAACACTACTATTGAAAAATTTATCTCAAAGCGAAACACCACACACGAAGACATTAGAATATGACATGGTCATGAGATAAAAGATACTCATGATAGGGAAAGGGAAAATAGGTAATCCACGCTGTTATTGACTACCACTGTTGCTTTGCATGTTAAATTGGAGTGTAGAGATGAGCTCAGAGTGAGAGATGGCTTCGGAAGATGTGGTGTGGAGAACAAAGGAGCCCTTAATGACGTCATGTGTCGCGCAAAGTCTATTTCGCTACGCCCGAGTGCCATGTGGTGCGCTTGCCATGCAGCGCATTGAACTCGAAAGTCATTGAGGTCAAAGTTTCTAATCAATTTTAACCAATTCTTTTTTTTTTTCTCCATGTTTTGGCGGATGGCTTAAGAGTACCTGCTGAGAATTACCTACATATTATTGCCATGGAGTGACCTTGTGAATGTATTTTTAATAAGTTTTCATTGCAATTTATTACAGTCTAGCAAGGATATTTTATTCTTTCCATAAATCTTTGAGATGCTTTTGATGGTCCCTGAAAACTTTACTTAATATCGCTGTTTTTGTTACTTACATATGATTTGATTTTATTTCCGTTCTGGATATCCCTATTAAGAGAATAAAAAACATGACAATTGAATGTGCGTTATATTGAGGTTCGACTGTAGATCAGAAAATTTCTGTAACATGTTCTACCAAGCTTCTTAAACTCGTTATACCTGGGCAGTCTTCACATGTCTGATGCTGGGTAGGTATGCTTATTTGAAGGTAAAAAGTTAATAAACAGTTTTAAGACTCACCTAATGATTAAACTTGTTCACTCCAGCTGAAAATGCAAGTAGTTGATGGTTTAGAGTTTCTTTTGGCTTTAAACGAATAGCTTTGTGGATATATTTTTTAAACAATTAAAATTTATTTCACAAAGAGTATTTTTTTGCTTATTTAGAAGCTGTACCACAAACACTGAAAACAGTATAACAGTCATAATTATTTATTTCTGTCCTAACTGACCAGTCACCAAGCAGACATAGTGATCCCAACTTCTTCATCAGTGGTTGGTTGTACACTAGTATGCTTTGCGTATTCACCTTTGTGTGTATGTGTTTAAATTCTTGTTTGCTAGATGAGAACACCAAGGACACCAAAATAACATCATCCAGTGAAACCATTCTTCATGGCCTGAAGAAATACACCAATTACAGCATGCAGGTTCTTGCATTCACTTCAGGAGGTGATGGCGTGCGTAGCACACCCATCCACTGCCAGACAGAACAAGATGGTGAGCCTTTATTTATGTGTATAATTTTCGTAATCTTGTGCTATTGTATTTTCTGTACAATTTCAAGTGTTTTTATACATTAGTTACGCATTTANTATACTTCTTTGCACCTCTAAAAATGTTTTTTTTGATGCAATGTTGTAAAGGAACAGCAAAATGTTGCTAGGTATTTTAAACCAAGAATTTAACATATTTATCTAAAAAAATGCTGTTCATTTACAAAATGGCACCAAAACAAACACATTTTCAATAAGGAAAAGTTATCCCTGCAGTTGCAAAGTATCCGTAGTTGAAGGTAACCTTAATTTTTGACCTGTATAACTGTCTTTCTGGTAGCCATTTGGTTCATTAGGTGAAGAAACTTGGAAGATTAAGTTATAAATGCAGTCTTAAATTAAATCTTCTCCTTCCCTTTTCTACTTTGTAATAAAAATGCAATAAAATCTAAAGAATCCATTGTATGAAAAAGAGGTGTTTGTTTTGGAGTCCAGTTCTTTTTTCTTCCAGATGTTACATTGAAGGCTGTATTGTCACTGTTTTTTCCTCCCCTCAGTTCCTGAACCACCCAGTGCAGTAAAGGCTCTTGTCATGTCTGGAGATTCAATTTTGGTGAGCTGGAAGCCACCAGAGCAGCCAAATGGGGTTGTGGTTCAATATACAGTCTACGTGCGAGAGATCTCGGATGATGGCAAAGAGGTAAATATTTATGTATTTTTCATATTATATTCCTAGATGTGTCATTAACTCATGAAATAGATGTAATATGTGTGAGTGCAGCATACTATGAATAAAATTCATGTTTCTTGCTCTACCATACAAAAACATTTCTGTAATTTTTAAACCATGTGAACTTCTGCAGATTATCATCATAATTTAGTGTAATAACTATCATTGCTCTTTGTGTGGTATATACAGTGGAACCGTGTTATAACGATAGTCGAAAATGGCAAAATAAATTATTGCTATAGCGAGTTATCGTTATACTTCAAAATTTTCCGTGTCCCGTCATTTTTTTTTACTGTATTTGCCCTTGTAGATCCTGTGTTTAAAGAATGCTGTGAACTATGCGTATGCAGCGACAAGTTAATACAAAAAATCTACGTCTGACAGCGGCATTATGTAACGACCAGCAGACGCGACTTTGCTTCCTCCTCCATTCTTCTTCCCCTCCTCCAAATTGTCCAGTTGTGGAGGGAGTTAGTTGCCTACCAATCAGAGCGCTACTTCACTTCTTGTCTCTCTCTTTCCCCTACCTCTTCTTCTCCTGTCTCCACTCCCTTTCCCATTCATGTTACCAATCAATTCCTCCAAGCCTTCTTTATTTCCGTGCCAAACAAAGGATTGCCAGCCTCTCAGGTAGTGAAGAAGGGAAGAGGCGACACGTTTTTTGAGGGGTGACATTCCAGCACGGCAAAAAAAAAACCAGTATGTCACTGCGTAAAAGGAAAGGAAGCAGGTCGGTAGTTAGAAAAAAAAAATTGCTGTTCTTATTTTAACTTAATTAAAGTATTTTCCAAACATATCACAATCACCACACATTAATGTAAAATAAGAATAATTTGTTACATACTAACAGGTGCCACAAATTTTTGGTACAATTTTATTAAAAAAATAAATTCTTCGTGGTACTTGTTGCAAAAATCGTGGTGTGCACTATACACGAGTGAATACTGTATCATAAACACTGTAAACAATGTAGCATTGTCTAGCAACTGTTAAGACATAATCATGCTTTTCCCCTTACACGCCGCCTTGCACATGGCGATGCAATGACATTGCAAGCAGCAGAGTCTTCCTACCCCTACAACATAAAAGGAGCGGTAGCATATCGTCGCCACCATCCTCCCCCCCCCCTCATACTTACAGAACTTTTTCCAGCGTACCCTTCTTTTCTTGGTCTCGACTAGCTCTTCTCCCATTTGTACCTCTCCCCTCTTCTATCATATCTTCTTCCTTATCCCTCACAACACCCACCCGCTCCACTTTTATAGCTTTGGCCGAAGCGAGTGTCGCCATGCGATACAGACTAACAAAGGCTGGCTTGCGTGTGGCAAGTGGGTGAATGTCACTTGCGATACGACGTGTTTAAATATTTTAAAAATACGAGTTTACAAATGATTGTATCACTATAGCGAAAGGCTTCATTAACAGATTTCTGTTATAAACAAAATTAAATACCTTTCAAATGAGGGAAAATTACAGTGCATTTAAAAACTATCGCAATAGCGGACGTGTCACTATAGGCCATACTCATTATAACGCGGTTCTACTGTATACATATACAATAAAATCCCGATTTTCCGGGGGAAAAAAATGTTTACTTTAGGCCTACATACTGTGCATGTAGGTTATGTAAACAAATAATATAGTCATACAAGAATAAAATTTTTTTTGACAGCCAGTGTGTGGCAACGTCATAAATTATATATTAACATCATCACATACACAAAATCTTGTATCAGCTGATGCATGAAAGATTGTAATAAAATTTCACGTTGGCTATTTTGACAGCATACATTAGCACAACAGACATCGGAGAAATATGAGGATAGGAAGATAGTTGGACAAAATGTCTATGTATTTTATTTTATAACATTACAAAACAGCTGTTATTAGTGTAACAAATTAAACTTTGTTCTAGAATAATGTGTAGGTTGTTTAAACAAAATGGAACATCATATGCGATAGTTTAGCTTGCTACTAACGTCGCCACGCGCATGCTTCATAATGGTTGAAGAGGCCGGACATCTATCGCAGAGTATTTTTCAAGTATTTCCACATTAATTTGACATGATATATTTCAAACCCGAGTTGTTTTGAGCCCATACGAGATGAAAATTTCACTTTTAAAAGGAGGTGCTAGATACACTTACATGACACAGCAGCGAAATAGATGACCGTGCTACCATCTGTCGGCCAGTGCACGTGATTCTCTTTGGAAATCATGCCCTCGTGAAATGACTAGTTTTTAATGTGTGAAATGCGAATATGCAAACGAATTCTCAGAGTTTTAAATTTTCTCCGAGCTCTATAAATATTTTAACGTAACATATTTCTGTGTGAAGCGATTCTGCTTGCTAATAATTTGTGTTCGGCCTGCGATTGCAAAGCCTTTCTGAGGCCGGCTCGCCATTTTTTTTTGTCTTGACTCCCCTTCCACTTCAGCAACAAACCGAAAATAAATGTTATTTATTTATAAAAACCACACGTGATGTGTTGTTTGCATAGTAGTCATTCTTGCTGCAAATAATATTTATGATAACGTGATATTTTGCCATCCAGTCGCATTCGGTGCTACAGTTAATTTATAAATAACCTCCGCATGTACGAACGACTGTAAACTACAAGATCTCGCCTTTTTGACAAGCAGACGTCAGTTTTAATCGTGAAATACTATATTATTATGAATGAAAATGTGCTATTTGACAATTTCCCTGAATTCCTAGTACTTCCAAGTTTCACACATATTCACTGTTAAAAACAAGTGTAAATATAGTACTCAAACACTTAAATATTGAAATAAATCAGTACCATATCACTTGACTGCAGCCAGGTAATTAACAGCGTGCACGTGGGTTATTAAAGGCAGCAGCGCGCAATTGGCCGCAGCTGTTCAATATTTGACTTTGAACTGGTGACTCCACGGTTAAGCCGCCCCCGGTAAATCTGGAGTTTACTGTGTAGTCCTCTGAACAGAAAATGTGATTTGACATATGATATTGATGTTTGCTAAGCCTAGGCCTGATTAATGAGTGATAGGCATGCTGTGTATATGTCAAAGTCAGCTGTATGAATAACTGATTAGAGATGTGCAAGTCTTTTGCAATATTGAGAAAATAACAGATACAAATTTCTTGCTTTCGTCTCAAGATAATTGTAGAATCTTATGTGGGTTTGAGATTTCACCTTCGTTAGTCAGCATGGATGGTAAGAATCTTGAGGGTCAGGGTGTCGTGATTCTTTTTACAAAATTATGTGCATCAGTCCTTATTGCTTAGCCATGGGAGTTACGCTGACACGCTGCCAGTGTTGTTTGGAACAAGAACTGTGCACTTTGTCAGTTAGAGTGGACACTGAGGCCCTGATGCCACCCTGCTGTAAGATAATCAACAGTGACATTGACAAGGGGAAAAGGAAGAAGACAAATGTTTTGAAAGCAATCCACTAAGAGTCCTTGCTGTGCCTGATGGGGATTTTCCTTAGGGAGGATGGGGAGGACTGTCCATTGGAAAATAAACATAGCAGTAATTGCCCCTTTTTTTATATTTTAGCAAGGATGGCTGTTTTCAGTTATATGCTCTTATTTTTTGTGGCATTTTGTACTCGACTACACCTTGAAAATCAGGAGTAGATGTATGGAAGGAAATAGTGTGTCAATTCTGGGTGAATATATATTGTAACGTTGCCCAATGTCTGGGCCATCGTGTTTGTAACGTGGCAGCCTTCAGAAGTGGCGGCTGAAATTACAGCTCGGTTCGCCCAATCGGTAGAGACAAGAAACTTAAAAAAAGGCGCCAAATAAATATAAAGTCAAGTCTCTGATTTGTTACGCTTTATTTTTATTTAACATTCACATGAATCAGTTCACATGCAATCTTCAAGTATGCAGACACGAACAGTTAGTTTCACCAGGCAAACAATTAAAGAGCAGAGCCGCAGTAGTTAATTAATTATATATTATTTATCATGTAATTTAAAGCTTGTCCCGCAAGAGGAAAATTCAAAGGCACACCTTTGTCGGTGTGGGGGATATTTGCCATGCTCGACTCATCCTTTCCGAGTACTGGTTGACTACTGATCCTGTATACCATTCTGCTAGCGGGCGGTAGGCATACAGGGTATTTTTTGCCCCGTGCCTACCCCCACTCCTTGCCAAAAAGGTGACTAAATAAGGGCATGGCGTGGGCCAGAATCCCCACGCCATATCAAACTGTGTAGTAAAAAAATTATAATCAATGTTCCAGAACAAAAACTGTCTACTGCAGTTGGAAAATTGCTGTCTACTAATGCTGATGCAAACAAAAACTAAGATTTCCGAAAATGCAAACGTTTGACCGATAAACATTCCACCACTGCAATAACTTTGAATCCTGATAAAATATTACAAAACCTCGCAAAATGAAAGAAAAATGAACCAAGTATCCCAATAATTTTATTACTGCATCATTACATTATTACGCCCCTCGGTTTGGGAGAGATTTTGAAGAAATATTCCCCAAATTGCATCCTACCTTGTATGCGGCTACTCTGCAAACCACTGCGCCTCTGCTCTTTAACAACAATTTAAGTTTACCATTTGACTAGCCAAACTCATTTACATAACAAAAAATAGACACTTCAATGTTACAGAAGAGTGACAAGATATCTACTGGGATGCTGCAAGGAAATAACACATATTTCTTATTCATTTTTCAATTAGTTACATGTTCTAATTTATGGTTGAGGGTGTATTCACAACGTATGCCAATGATGATTCTAGTGGATTGCTCATTACTCTGGTTCCTCGCTGGGATCAGCACACAACACTTACAAGGGGACCCAGGTCTGCCCAAAACTATAAAAGCCACTGCTTTATTCATTAGGCCAGTGCTGACTAAAAGGGGCCTCAGACCTGTCCCAATTTAAAAACTTACCCTTTGTGCTATTGATCCAAGGACACCATAAAAACTGGAGCAACATCTTACCACTACATATTCTTAAGACTCAACACAATACAACACCTCAACCTTCATTATTTTTGAACAACATGTACATTCTCAATTTATCTTCTTCATTACTTAAATTTGTCAATGCTGAATGTGCAAAATAACAGTAAAATTTTTATTCGTTAAGATTATTACATTAACATACAGTGTAACTGTTAAGTCATCGTAATTTCAAGTTAACTTACGATTTTTTTTTTTTACCATTATAAAAGTATACCTTAGTTAACCACAAGCAATCTTCAGAAAAATAAAAAAAATTACAACTAAGGTTACGAGTTGCAATTCAGCACTGAATAAGTACAAAATACTACATATTAAAATACATAAGATGATACTATATCAGTTAGATGTGCTTGACAACATCACATTACCTTTACTGTTCTTGATTACACATCATTTAAAAAATAAATAAAACTCCTGTACTTACTATTTTCTCCCCTTAAAACCTTCCTTACATTGTACTGCTGTTACTACTTCATCCCTTAATTAACACACATGATCATTAACAATCCTGTGCCTGATGATTGACAATATTGATTCCTAGTGTTAAACATTAATACACTGACAATTTATTGTACATTTCTCCTTTAAAACACAAACAGAAACACTCTGTCTCACAATTATTAATTCTTATTAAATAACCAATTACTTGTTAGTAGTCTGAAATCTACATTATTGACTGTTGCCTCTCCCAAGGCTTGCGAACGGTTATTTGATAATTTACCCTATATATTCTGTACACATTATAACCTGCTTTCTCAATTTAGTTTGGTCCTTCATATTATAGAATTTTTCCTCCAAATAAAAACATTAACGTATTTCTCTTAAATTATTACAGTACAATCAAAGTATTAAAAAATTAAGTATCTATTTTCTTAATCTAAATTGCAGTCTGTCTGGATTTATTGCATGTTTTCTTTCTTTTCCTTGCCGTTCTCACTTTGTATCTCCATTTCCTTCCCTATTGTTCTAAATCTACCCCTCCTTTTCATTTTCATTTTCCTCATTACTTTGCTGACCCTGTGTTTCAATCTTTTCTTTCTCCTTGCAAAATTATTCCTGAACAATATGTCATAGCCATTTTTCACTCTAGGATACCCCCAACTCTCACAATAACATAGAACTGTTTGTACTGTGCTCTCAGCAAGCCTTGCCTGATGTAACTTAATAGTTGAGCCCATACGCAGCTTTTTATTCATTATAAACATGTTGTTTTACCTCCAAAACCTTAAGTCTCCCTTCCGGTACTACATTTTTCATTGACATATTAAATTCACAACAGTTAGGTACACTCTTTTCAAAATTATCAATCTGCCTCAGCAATTGACTTTCACTTAAAATAACTGAGTGACCTAAAATTTCATTTCTACCCTCAGTATTAAACTCTTTACTTACATCATCACAATCAGTAATAACTTCTGTATTTTTACCCTCAGTATAAAACTCTTAACTTACATTGTCACAATCAGTAATAAATTACTTGTTTTTACTTCATTCCTGTTAGCAATTTCAATTTGGTTCTGTAAAACAATGTCTATATTTTTACTACCCTCACTTGGGGCAGTTAATGTTGATACATTTTCTAAACTTGTCTTTTCCAATTCAATCCCCCAGCTTTCTACCCTTGTTAATAATCCTGTAATGATTTTATCACTCTTTTCTGCTTGTCGCGTAATTTCTTTTCCTAATTCATGTTTAAGCTCCTGTTGTCCTTTCTGTAAAAACAACAGAATATTGCAAATTTCTGACCATTTACTGTGAGTTACATTTTTAGCACTCTCATTTACCTTATTATTAGAAAATTTGTGACATTATTGCAGAGTTTAAAAATTACACAATACCTAACCTTCATATAAACCAAACAAATGACGACGTTACGTGTGTTGATGGCTTCATTGATGAATTTCCCGACTTGGAATGTTGAATTCTTACAGTTTACACTGCTGCTGCTGGTGAATCAGATTTCTGGTACCTGGAACTTCTTTGTTAACTGGAACTGCTGTGTCGCTCGTTGATGTGCTGCTGCGATGTTTGTAAACACTAAGTCATAAAAAAAGGGCCAAGTAAATATAAAATAAAGTCAAGTCTCAGATTTGTTACTCTTTACTTTTATTTAACATTCACATGAACCAGTTCACATACAATCTTCAAGTATGCAGAGTCACAAACCGTTAGTTTCTCTAGACAAACAAACAAAGAGCAGCGCCACAGTAGTTAATTAATTATGTTTTATTAATCACGTAATTTAAAGCTTGCGCCGCAAGAGGAAAATTCAAAGGCAGCGACCTCCCACACCGGCGGTAATAATTCAGCAGGATAAAGTTTGCTGGTGTGGGGGATATTTGCCACGGTCTGGTTGACTACTGATCCTGTATACCGTTCTGCTAGCGGGCGGTAGGCACACAGGGTATTTGTCGCCCCATGTCTACCCCCACTCCTTGCCCCTGGGTGCCAAAAGTAGTACGGAATACCTCTCCCCACGCCATGTCGAACTGCGTAGTAGTGAAAATATAATCAATGTTCTAGAACAAAAACTGTCTACTGCAGTTGGAAAACTTCTATCTACTAATGCTGAGGTGAACAAAAACTAAGATTTCCGAAAAAGCAAACATATGACTGATAAACATTCTACCAGAGCAATAACTTTGAATTCTGATAAAATATTACAAAACCTCGCAAAATGAAAGAAAAATGAACCAAGTATCCCGATAATTATTATTATTGCGTCATTACAATGTCTTGTCTAGTTTTGCATTTGTATCTCATATTTCATTTGCATAAAAAAAAAATTTTGTGTTAATGAGCATTTTCTTTGAGATTACTTTTAGTTTCCAGAAAAACTGTTTTCATTAATTAAATCAAAATTATAGGCAATAAAAAGTTAAAGCCTTTTAAATGTTTATAGATATAAAAAAATAATGAACATTTTAATTGACGATGCAAACTGTAGTGACACCAGATTAAAGTATTCTTTTCATAAAAATAACAGGATTCTTGGTCTTGTCTCAATTCTTGAGAATTGTTTTATTTCTCTCTTGATCTCATCTTGAACTTAAGTACTTCTCGCACATCTCTACAACTGATGGAGTTTAAGAAAGATCAGATAACAGGGTTGAATGATGCAGGGTGAACAATGCACCAAATTGTCCATCATTTGGGCCATTTGAAGTTGACAACAAGAATGAGTCAAAAGCAGTGGACACATAATGGTTTGGTTCTGAACGATCCTGACAGATCACCAGAAGGCAGGACCATTTTATTTTCACACAGGCATGAACAGTAACAGTGGCTTCCTCTTCCACCATAAAAAATAATTTAAATTTAAAGGAAATAAATATATGGACATTAAATATCAACATAAATAGCATTTCCAATTTACTAGCAGAGAAAAATCTGTGATTCTAATGATCTTAATATTTTCTGCTGTTAATAATACCTCAACATACATCTTTGTATGCAGTGGTGTTGGGAAAGAGCAACATGGAGGACAACAGACAGACAATGTATTGTCTTTGATAATGAAACATGTTTTTTTGGCCGG
>NQII01000628.1:247854-266570 GCA_002778355.1 Clitarchus hookeri | reverse complement strand
AAAGTAACATATATTTCGTGTACCGCGTTTACGAACGACCCTACACACGTCCACCAAGTTACGTTTACGAATGCAGCGCCACCCAATTAGTTCACTNCGTGTACCGCGTTTACGAACGACCCTACACACGTCCACCAAGTTACGTTTACGAATGCAGCGCCACCCAATTAGTTCACTAATTGCCACACGGAGCAGCACCTCCTGGACGCGCTGACTCGCCACATCAAAGCCTATTCTTAACACGCCTGTTGATGGCGAATGGATACATAAACGAAAAGACACGGCGATTGTCAACTGTCAAGAATGTGGCCTTCTTATATGGTACACAGTATATGTTGTAGACATTTTTGTGCTCTGGTGTGTTATCTTTTCTGGCTGAGTACCCAGGTGTCACTTTCCAGGAAGACAACATTCGCTAACACACAGCTCTGGTTTCCCAGGAGTATTTACTTTGTTTTCCATCACAGTTGTGGCCTGCCTGCCAGGATGGATCCAGANCCTCTTTTTTTTTTTTTTTTTTTTTTTTTTATATACAGAAATAGACAGCAAATTATTCTGTGAATATTTTAAAACTAAAATGTAATAACATCAGAATTCTTAAAAATAGTGAATTTTTTTTATTGATTTAATATTATTTCCTACAATTATGATGAGAGAGTGTTCCCACTCCCACATTACGAATCAAAAGTCTCGACCTGCGCCTGCACAATGAGGGTGTAATGCCCCCTCCCCCCATTTTTTCAACTCCGATACACAAACTGAAAGTCTAGATCTGCTACTCCTGCCTGCTTGATTGACCTGATTTGTCTCATACTATTGAATAATTATGGGACTAGATTGAATGTCTGTTTCTTCTGATTGTATGGATTCATGTATACAAGTACGATGAAATCTGATAAGATTCTGAAGGGTAACATTTTTCTGTGTTGCAAGTGGGTAGAAATTTTTTCTGTTATAATGATATTGTAGTCACTTTTTAGTCTGTACCATAATAAAAATTAAATTTGTTATTAAATCTAACAGTTTCTTCATGGTGCTTAAATTCCTTGGACAGTAAGTGTATCAACATGGACTAGCACAAAGTAACACAGATTTTACTGGAATAACAAATGGTAGAAATAGCTAGATCTATATAGAGAGCAAGTGAGGAGAGATGGTGAGAGAAATGGTTATAGAGAGCTAGAAATAGAAAGAGATGGAGAGAGATTTTGTAGAGATTGTGTGTGTGTGTATTTTCCTCACCCCCTCCTTCATACTCTCTTTCTCTTTATCCTGGCAGGATTAATCCTCAAATCCAGTAAAGTTTCTTAATGTTGAAGTATGTCATGTCAGTATGAATTTGACAGAAACAAAACGCTAAAAAAATAAAATAAAAATTAGTATTAGTAGTGTGTATATGTGTGTGTTTATCTACAACAATAAATTTACATCCAGTAATGTTGAGCATGTTTGTGGCAATTGTCAATTTATAATGTCCTGTTACTATTTGCAGATACTGTGCTTGTTGAAGCATTTATTCCTTGCTAAGAATAATTGTGATTACACTTTAATGTAATTCTGTTATGTATGCTGAAGCTTAGTTATGAATTTCAATTAGTGAACTTGAGTGATTTGGTTATAATTTAGAAGGTGTTGCATTGATTTTTTAATATGTATACAGAATACTTACACACTGTACAATACTATGACAATATTTTATCTAGCTAGAGCCAAGAAGCCAGAAAGTTCCTCCATTTCAAATGAGTTATGAAGCCACAGACCTAAAGAAAGAAGAACGTTATGATTTTTGGGTTACTGCTTCCACTGTCATTGGGGAAGGACAACCTTCGAAGCCTGTGTCTCTGTCACCAAGTAACAGAGGTAAGTTATAAGTTTTATAATTATAAACTGTGATTTAAAACCAGGTTTGTAGTGAAAACTTGAGTCAAATCAAGTCGAACTAACGAAGATCAACTCGTCATTTGAGTCGAGTTTTTTCCCAGCAGCCATCGAGCTAATGAACGTGCAAATCAAGTCACTGTGTTTTTAGGTTAAAGACAAACAAATATTCGCACCTAACAATCACTTTTTGTGTCTCACGAATCAGTAATCCTACGTTGCTAAACCATTATAGTCGCGTCGTAATTAAAACAATTCTGCTACGTGCATCGATGCTTGGTTGTTGTTTGGGATGTTCTGCAGCGATAAAATCAGACGAGGCATGTCTCTTGCCACCTGAATGGTGGCATGGAGGGCGACAGATAACATCAAGGTCGACAGGTACAGTCTCAGCACGACACAAATACATACAACCATACAACATATTTAAACATGAAAAGCCTCTTTATCACATGGCACGTCACACCTTCAGCGGAAATATGCTTAGAGACAGTAAACTTGCCATTATTTTCCTCATAATTACTGTTTTAAAAAGGTATACATAAAAAAAGAAGAAAAACTTTTAATGTGAACTGCTTGTCCTCTCGCTCTGCAACATACAGACAGACCAGACTGAAAACTACCCTCCCACTCCACTCCTGTAACTGTTATTTTATTTTTATTTTTCTTTCAGCATCAAATGGCTGACATTACTGTTCCTTTTATACTTTTTCTACCTCCGTAGTCATTCACTCATCGACGGGAGGGAAAAGGCAGCATTGTGAATCTTTTAACCAAGGAAATGATTATTCTTATGGGCAGAGACTAGTCCCAAACTTTTTTCTTGGTAAACCATGACTACCAGAGGAGGAGGAAGTTATAGTCCATTCGTGGTCCATTCATGGTTACTTCTAACTTTTCTGAAGTTCTACTTCCAGGATATTCCTCCGCCTAATGCAAACAAAGCTTAACCGAGTCAAGAAAATTTGCCTACACCCAATGGCCATGCTCACCACATTTGTGTGCACTCAGTGTAATAATATTTTGCATTACTAGGCATTACCAACACACCTATTTTCTTTGTTTTTATTCATATTAATTATAAATAAAATATTACAACTTACGGATAATATATAAGTTAAAGTTCAGTTTAACCAAAAATAAGGTATTTTTTAACATTAACACAAGTATAAAATGCGTGTGAAATATGACATATTTAGGAAATACCAAAAAATGTTATACATGGGGTGATTTTTGAAAGGTTTGATTTAAAAGTGTAAAGAAACTGCAAATAGACTATACAAGGGGCAGGCATTATACCAGTGTACATAGTACACATTTATATTTATGGTGAAAACTCGATTTTAACTCAAAAATTTTATAATGAACTTGACTTGACTCTACTTGAGTTTCACATAGCTCGACTCGACTTGAAGCTGTAAAAATCAAGCTCGCCCATCTCTACATGTTTGATATTGTTAATTTTGAGAATGCTGAACAGAGTAATATAGTTATATGAAAAAAATATAATACATGCATTAAAATTTAATCTGATTTAAGCAGTGAATCGGATGTACTTTACTAAGTGTAGTCAAAAAGCAGTTTAAAATGAAGGAAGAACAAATTTTAAAAACATGTTGTGCCAACATGATATAGCTAAAGCAGTTTTGTTATTGTAGAGAGTCTTAAGATAAATTATTTCTCCATCAACTAATATATCATGCAGTTTCAGTTTATATTAAAAAATATATATTTATTACACAAAGTAAATCTGAGTTGTAACTTGCGTGTATTTTTTACAGTGCCTGCAAAAATTGCTTCATTTGATGACTCATTCACTGCCACCTACAAGGAAGATGTGAAGCTGCCTTGTCTGGCTGTTGGATTACCATCTCCAGATATCAAATGGAAAGTAAAAGGTGTGGCATTCCAACAAGATGAACGCCTGCGTCTCCTGCCTGATGGCTCTCTGTTCATCAAGTCAGTTAGCAGACAAGATGCTGGCGAATATTCATGCTCTGTAGAGAATTCTTTTGGTCATGACACCATCACTCACCAACTTGTTGTACACGGTATGTGTTTCTCACAAATATTCTGTTGTAACTATAATATCTTAATGAATAGCTATAATTTAGAAAACTAGTGTGTATATTTTATTAGTCCTTGTTCTGATAAAGACTTAGTATAGCAATGGTCTGAGAATATAATTCCTTTACAGGATTACCGTGAACTACAGGTAAAAATTTTGTGAGATGATTTTTTAGGGAAATAGGAGTAGAAAACATGCCTATGTAAAACTATGCAAAATGAAACAACAAATTTGTGGTTGTTTCTGAAGTTTAATAATGGCATTGGTGTGGTGCAACTGAATTCAAATTTCAGTTGTATCTCCATTGCCTACAATGACAATGACAATGACAATGAAAAAGAAACAAACATTGACAAATATAACAAAAACACAAAAACAATCGGAAATAAAGACAAATACACATTAACAAACCAACAAAAATAAGCACGAAAAAACACACTTGGACAAATACACAAGATTTACACAACTATGCTAAATAACATAAAAAATTTACTTAAAAAAATTAAAATTAAATTAATGACAATTAATAGTTTAAAGCTCAAAATAATTCAGAAAATGGCGCTCTATCTATTATAATGCTTGAATAGCTCAAGAAATGCAATTTTCTTTCCCATAAAGGGATTAAAATCCAAAAAAATAACAATTTATTATATTTTAAAACATACCTTTTGACTAAATCATTTATATTATTTAAAGTACAAATGTGTTCAGAATTCTATGTTTATAATTCGGAATCATTAAACACACCAGAGTTTATTCACAACAGAACAAAAAAAGTATGAAAGAAAAGCATTTACTGAAGATAATGCATTTAAAATATCTCATCTGACTTTGAATGTCTGGGTATTATATCGGTTGAGTTTCATATTATAATTGAAATCTAAATAATTTAATGAGAATCTATAAGATATAATTTTTAAAATATTTCTTTGAACATTTTCGTCTCCTTGAATCAGTGGTGGTAATGTAATTTCAAATGACTGAACAGTATTTTAATTTAGATATAACTAAAGAATAATATAGACACAATAACAATTCAGGTGTTGAAGCAGAGTAAGTAATAAATTTAATTAATCCTAAAGTACAACTATAATTACTAATAAGATTATCAACATGGTAATGGAAATATAATTTAGAATCTAGTATCACACCCAGATCACGAACATAATCACCTCTGCTGATTACATGATTATACACCAAATATTTATATCTGTACAATTGGATTCATTTTCCTTGTAAAAGAGATACACATAGTTTTCTTTGAATTAAGTGACATAGCATTTTTGGTACACCAATTATAAACAGCAGAGATGTCTTCTTGCAACTGTACACAATCAGTCAAATCTTTAATAATTTTATAAATCTTCAAATCAACAGCATATAGAAGCACCAGAAGATACATTATTATTAGATGAAATGAAGATTCTATTTTCACTACGAATTTCTTTCAGAAAAATAATTAGAAAACAATTTGACATAAGTTATTATCTAAACCCATTGCTTGTAATTTTTCCAAGATTACAGAGTGTTGACAAGTATCAAAAGTTTTACGTAAATCAAAATATATGGCATCAGTCTGATTTATAGATGTAACATCTCCATTAGATCATTAACAAATTTGAATAAATTAGAAATTACCCCTAATATTCTGCTGCCAAGAAGTTAACACTTAAAAATGATGGTTAAGCAGGAGCAGTAGTGAATCACATCCTCCACCTACAGTTCCAATCGCCAATAATAATAATAATTATAATAAACATGAAATTTAAGGTACTGTAGTTGTTAAGTTTGAAATTAGTGTGCATAAAGCAAAGAAAACAAATAATACTACAATGATATTTTCCTGGCTGCCATTCTCGTATATCTTTGAGTATTGAATCTGTGTTGATTTCATTCAAAATTTCAGATTCAATTGCCATTCTTGCAAGTCACATTAAATAAGTTTTCATTAATTTAAATTTCGTGTAGCTTCTTTCACAGCTAGTCACTGAAATAAAGAGAGTCAAAAGTATTTTTCAACAAACAAAATGTTTGGAATGTGTCCACAAAACCAATTTTTGTCATGAAAGATAAAGCGTTGGTTGGAGAGCTCCAAGGGTGCAATATGCATTGCTCCAAGGGTGCAATATTCATCTCTATAACGAGCTCGTTACAGAGATCATTCCCATATACATCACATTATTCTCCATTACTTAGTGCTTCTTGAAGACTTGCACATGCCTTCTTCAACTCTTCTTTCTTCCATGTCAGAATGTTATTAATGTCATAGAAAAATCTTAAGCTGTTAGTATGGTTTTCTATAAGTGCGAACCATTCTTTCAGAGAAAGATATTTTCCCCACCTCAAATGGATCATATTCCCTTTCATAGGGAAAATGCCTTTAGACTTTTCTTGGGCGGATCTTGTTTTGCATAACGAACTCAGGAGAAATGAAGATTTTGTCAGCAAGCCCTTTAGCGTCTGTAATGACGCTGTTGTCCCTTTCAATAGACCTCATTTTCTCTAAAAAAAATTTTAGGGCTTTTAATAAAAACCATGACACTTTATAAGTTATTTTGTATTATTTTGCTAAACATGTTTGCTTTATAATGCTCCAGATTTATTCTTAGCCTCAGGCGTATTATATTTAAAACCATAATCATAAAACAAAATTTAAAAACTCACAACTTAAATGCAATAAAACTGTTTTTTTCTTTAATACATGATAGACATCCATGAAATTTGACAATTATATAGCAGAACACCACATATTTACTTTCATGTCACATGACGGCACAGCATTTTGCGAGTTTGGCGAATAGCTGCAGCTAGGTGCGTGCCGGTCATGGTGTCATTTTGCACGTTCATTAATCTTTGAAAGGTGTGTCCTCTGCTTCTCACAATGTTAATGGGTGAAAGATACGGTGGTCGTATTCCCCGCCTCCGCGCCCCCTTTCTTTTTCACAAAACCAACAACAGGTTTTGCCAATTTTTAAAGGTGTAATTATAATGGGTTTAAAGAGTGTATTTTAGTAAAAGTATTACATATTTAAATTATAATTTAAATATACTTTTAACAAATTTTCCTAGTAAAAATTTTTTGTCTCTTTTTTATGTTAATCTTATGTACTGAAACAGTTTCACAGAGCCTCCTTTTGCTTGGCGCCCTATGCAGCAGCTGCTTACTTAGCTTATAGCTTGATTCGTGCTCTTTTAATGTATAATCGATAAACATCCACTAGTAACAAACATTTGTTGGTTAATAACATGGCACCCCCTATTTTCCTAATTATGGTTGATGTTATCACCCACCAAATGTTCACAAATGGCATATATAAAATCAGGTTAATACTATTCACAAATCTATTGTTTCATCTCATATAGTTAGTGATATTTTCAAATAGAGTAACTAGTTGTTATTCTCAATAATTTTTAAAGGTGTGTGCCTCCTTTAACAATCACGTTAGATCATAGGTCATGTTATGTTTTCTACTGTTTTTTTCATAATGAATCTTTACATAAAATTTGTACCTGAAGTTCAGAATAACCATTTGTTTTGGTCATGTAAAAAATTCAAATATAGTAAAATCTCAGTGTAAAGTACTTCACATTAAAGTGCATCTTTTAAAGCCTTAGACAATGTAATATCCTTTATTATATGTTAATTATAAAGTATTTTTTGGTATTAAGTATCAAACTTTCATGTTCTTTTGTGTACTTTGTATGGATTGAGATTCTACTGTATTTATCTGTGATATTAGAGCAGGAAGCACAGTGAGTTATAACAGTCTTTATTTAGACTTTCATTCATCCAGGCTAATGGTTTATTATTGTAGTGGTGAGGAATTTTATAGTTTTGTATAAAGGAATGGCACCAACATTTGTTTGAAATGAGGCTGTAAAATGTAATTTAGTCATTTATTGGTGTGGGTGAAAATGGATACAAAAAAGTGCTGTTGGTGGCTGTGTTATTTATTTCTGTGCTGTGATAAAGATTCACGTTACGCAGGAATCACAGATTATTATTGGTTACTGTATATACTTCATTTCATATAAGTTGGCCAGATTCTGACAGTCAGTGAGTGGCAACTCGACATAAATGAAACAAAAAAAGTGCAATTTACAAAATCCTGTATCAGCTGATGCACGAACGAACAAAAGTTAATATTACATTGGCTGTTCTGAGTGCACTGCCGACGCACATTAGACAAGCAGAATATATGCGATAAGAAAGAGTTTCTAGATTAATTAATACATTTTATTTTACGTGGTCATAAAACAGCTGTTTTTAGTGTTAGAAAAAAATTTAGTGCTAAAGTAAAAATGTATAGGTGTTCAAAATGTAAAGTACATTAGAACGATCCGGATCCAAACGAAACGCAATTTCAAAAACCTTTTTTCACATCTTATCTCCTGCTATCCAACCCGGCTTTCCTTACATGTTTGATATTAATTCCAGAAGCATACAAAAATATTGCACAATATTGTTAAATTATTTTTTCTAATAATTTGACGAAATATATTTTAAATTCGTGCTGTTCCGAGCCAGTAATAGAAGAACAATCAACTTTAAGAAGATGCGATCTATTGAGCAAAATTAGCAGCTCTGACCTTGCCCTAAAATGTTGTACCCGCCATCTATCGGATTTTTGCCAAGCATTACCAGCCAGAAAATAATAGGAGTTCATATGCGATATATAATACATTTATAAACAGATACCAATAGTTTTATTTTTCGCGAGCTCTGCATAATTTTTAAAGTAACATATATTTCGTGTATAGTGATTTCGAGTATTAGTAATTTCTATTCGGCAGGTAATTGTTCGTCTACGTAAATTATACGCCATATTGTTCTCCGAAAACCCATGTTCTTGTTTTCAAAGAAATTTGGGACACAAGTGAATAGTTTTTAAGCAATTCTAACGTTATTCCATGTCACATATTTCCAACTCTAATATATTAGCTATCATGTCCAACGTGTCATAATAGTAACAACTACAGTTTCGCAAATGTTACCCCAAATTCACTGTCTCGGACAAATTAAAAAAGAGTTAGCAAATATTAAATTTATTGCAATATTTTATATTTTTACTTTTATAACCTACTAATTTTTTTAGACTGATGTCAATCTAAAATATCTTAAAATTGGTTTAGCATTAGATTTTTTTGTAGTTACTAAATTTTAAATTAATTATTTATATTTTTGCCCTTTAAAATAACAATATACTGATTAATGATTTATGTACACGTTACTATTACTACAATCGCAACAATGTATTTCTGAGTAGCAAGTTTGCCTAAAACGTCCCACGAACAGTACATTGACAAGGGGATTGGCTGATAATGACAGCATGAAAATAAACAACATCGTTGCCATGTGGCCGATCAGCTGACGGCGGAAGGATATGTAGTCAGATGTAAACTGCTTGCGCAGACCTGTCAGAATCTGGCCAACTTACATGGTACAGAGTATATCATTAGCAAATATAGGTAAGTGCACATGCTTTTAATTTTTGTTTTGAAATATTTCATTTGTTGGAAAGAAAATTTTAATTAATGTCTGGATTGTACTTTGGAAGGTTATGTATAGGAAGTCTAAAGATAATTGTTCTTCATGATACAGTGGTCTTCTAACCACTTCTAACCACACAGTTATGGGATGGTTGGGTGTGAAATAGAAGTCAGTGGATACCCAAATTTTCAAGAATTTTTTGAATAGTTACATAACCCGAGCTTCAGGTCGGGTAAGTTTTATACCCAAAACTTTTCGAGCCAAGTTTTAATTCTAAACAGTAACATTAAAAAAAAGTTTGGATGCAAATATAAACTCTGTGAAGTTTTGATTTTTTATAAAACAGTTATGAGTAATTCTCCAAGGGCAACACAATTTCCTCACACTTCAATTTATTATGAACTTATGGTCACCAGATAAAATATTTAATATATGTTTATTTTATTCTATACTGTACATAGTTTCAATATGCACATTATATATATATATATATATATATATATATATATATANCATTATATATATATATATATATATCTGCTATAACAGTGCTTGCCACATTTAATATGCACTGATGGTTACATATACCCATAATTTTTATCCCGAAATTCATGAGTTGTGTTCTTTCTTTTTATTTGCAAATTATGAAGCTGTGATTGAGATATGACCTTTGAAGAATTACTAGCCATTAAATGTTTATGTTTCTGAACATCTCAATCTCATATAACTATATTTGTTCTCTCACACATAACAAATATAATGGCTGTCCTGCTCCATTCAACTCACTCTACTGTCACCAGTAACTTAGGTGCGTCACTAAATATAATTCAGTCATTTTAAATTTTTAATTGAGAAGGAAAATGCTTATTCACGCAGCATCAACATCAAGCAATATTGCCAGTTTCACCAACATAATTTCCAAAATGTAACTCGTCTCAACTTTAAGTTAGAATATTAACATGTATTTCAATAACTTCTGAAAGATAAAATTCACATTTATTTACAAATCACACATGTCAAAATGTTTTTATAGTACATAAAACTGTTGATAAAACCAAACAGCTACTAGCATTGACTTGACAAATGTGACAAACTGTGTAAACAAACAACTGCTCCACCTGTACTTGTGTCTCCCTCGTCAATACTCTCTTGTGATAGGCTGTTATGCACCGTTCTGCTTGTAGATCGCTCCGCCTCTCTATTGGTAACCAAAGGCAGTGAAATACGGTACTGTTTTGCTCCTGCTGAGTGTTTCGCAAATCCTTTTATCTCGTTAACAAAAATATTATTTGCATAAGTTTTGTGTATGCACTGTTATTGTGTAAAAAGAAAAAAAAACATTTTGGTAAATCAACTGAAAATAAACGAAAGCTTAAAATTCATAATACATTAGGATGGTTCTAAAATGCAATCAGAAAATGAAAATCCATCAGTAAGCAATATCATTCAACTTCACTTTCCACAGCATCAATTTGGCAATATTTTATGAAAAAAAAATTCCATAAATGCAAATTGCCGACATCATTATAATATATTAAAAATTAAACCAATGTATCTAAAATACACAATTATGAAATTTTTTGAAATCACAAATTTCATAGTTCCTTCATGCAACAAAGAAACCATCAAACTGATTCAACCCAACCCCAAAAAAAAATTACAACTACCTGACGTGCCCCAACTTAATGTGCTACTTAAAGACCTCTAGTGTGAATATCACAGGTCCTGCCTCTTCACTTAGTGTGACATCTGAGTAGTGTCTGCCTCTTTCCATACTTGAAACTTACATCTCTAATAAAAGTTTGCTGTTTGCCAGGGCAGTGAATTGAACCAGCAGATCTCAATTATCCCTCCCCCCTTCCCAAATCTGTAAAAGTAACTGTCCACTGAACAAATCACAAAGTGGAACTTCTCATTGTGTTAAATTTTAAATACTATTCCTTACCAAAATAAAATACGTAATACCGAACCATTAAAAAAATTCTGCGTCATTGAGGATCGATTCACGGTTTTGTAAACAATACTTTTTTCCTTTGTTTAGCATTAAAATAAGGCATATCCCTTGTATGTAGACTTGTCTAAAAGAAGTGAACTGGCCACTGGGTGTGGACAATTTCCACGTGTAGTATGTATTCCTGTAGTGTAAACTAAATGTAAGTTGTTGATCTTGCTGCCAGCAGTTACTTATCTTATACCATCAGCAGGATGGTCAAGCCACCATTCGGAGACATAACTGGCCAAGTGCATAGTCAGCCTTCTGTTCCTTCCCTGGAATCAACCATTAACCTAATATGAGTAAAGCATGATTTATAATTTTTATCTAAATATAACAACATATTTTATTCCAGTCTTGAAAATATTTTGTGGTCTTCACCAGGTTAGTAGTTTTGCTTTAGCAGTAGTAAGTGATAGCATTTATGTATATTTTTAACAGGGCATGTTTGTTAAAGAAATTTTCCACAATTAACAGGAAATATTGTACAATGAGAAAAACCTGTAGAGATGAACCATGAAAGTGTGACTTCTTTTCCATTATATGCATTCAAGTTGTAATGCACAGTATACAGTATTATTAATAAGTGTGTAGAATTTTGCTATAAATTTTGTGAATATCTTCAGTTTTAGGTTTTTGCTTCACTTGGAAATAAATTTCGTGTGATTTTTGCCATTGGCATTATTATTCAGACATGTTAAACCAAGATAAAAATCCTGCTTAAATACATGTATAAAATATAAATAGATTGTAGGGGAATGGAAATGTGGGAGTGGTTTTATTTTTAGGGTTGTCATATTTTTTGGATCACCATATTGTTTTGATTATTATTGTTTTGAGGTCTTCTTATATTTGAGTAACTTAACTACTTTTAAAGCATCCACTGCATGATATTTAATCTAGAATCATTGTTTAATTTAAGTAGCATATCACTTAAATCTCTCTTGGCATAATTTCAACTCAAATTAATAATTTTTTATAAAGAAAATTTTATCATATTATTTTCTGATAATGTTGGTAGGTTTGAAGCGAATCTAATTGTTTGAACTTAAAAATTCAGTGTTTTTAAAGTGACTGGAAATTATTTTATTAGCTTTGAAGACGTGTTATTTCATGAAACATTGTAGTGGTGTTGTGTAATGACTGAAGGTGTATGCTGCAGCACAGTGCAGGTGTTTGATGTGATCACACTGCTTATCTTCCAGCACCACCGCACTCACCTCAGGTGACGCTGACTTCCACCACCACTACGTCCATCACCATGAAGCTGCGCCCCCACCCCACCGACACAGCTCCCCTGCATGGCTACACTGTCCACTACAAGCCTGAGTTTGGCGAGTGGGAGACGGTGCAAGTGGGCAGCCAGGCGCAGACCTACACGCTCGAGAACCTCTGGTGTGGCTCTCGTTACCAAATATACATCACTGCATATAACGGGTACGTTGTGTAAGATTATGCAAATGCCTGACTTACTAGACCATGTTTGTGATGTATTTGTATGTCAAAATAGATTAAACTTAAACCTTCAATTCTGACATTCTGTCCTCCAGAAATGTAATTTGCCGTAAAGTTATCTTGCCACTTCAACGCACGACAGATGATACCTGTTGTTTAGACTGTATTGGGTGAACTTAAATACTAGTTGATATCATTACAGCTGATGCTAGTTTCTCATCACTTAATGGCACATAAAAGAAATTCACTGATGACAGCTCTTTAAGTTAGTTGGCAAAGGCAGTTAAAATCAAATCAGAAGTTTCTGAATTTTTGTTTTGAAACTTGCAGACTGTAGTTCACCACCATGAAAAAACAAATAAGTTTTTGCTGGCATTGTTCCAGCAGTTATCTCAGGAATCCATCTGTCTCAACGTGAGATGAAAACAACTAAAAATAAAACTGAAGTGGCCACTGACCAACATTGACAGCACAAACAAAGGAATAACTTTACTCGTGCCACCACTAAGACGAAGGATTGATGCGAGATATATGCCTGTTAGGGGTGTGCAAATACTTTCAAACGAATGCTAATTTTTTCTAATAATTTTCAAATACTTCTTTTTAGTTTTGAAATTGCAGATAAAGGTATTGAGAACAGAATCTTGTATGAACAGGAAAAAAATTGCTACTTTTCATTAATTAGAAGAAGGTTGTCAACAGTAATTTGACTTACAATGATTACACTGAAAAATTTACCATGTATCAGTACTTGCTTTTTTTTCCCCCTTCTATGGTAATAGGTAATTATGACAAAACAAAAATATTTCATTTTATGCTACTTCTTGCTACAGATGGCATAACTAATCAAGTTTAGTACAAACATTTTTAAGAAGGCCGAAATGTAACTTTACACTATTACTAGGAACCCCTTTATTTCGTAAATGGTTTTTTCACAAAAATTTTTATATAAGCAAGTAGGGCCTATTTTTTAACAACTGCGGTTATTTTGGGGGTGTTGTTTATCATTCTTACTTTGCGAAATATCACAAAATTGGTCTTTTTTCTGGTTTTACGCGAAACTGCCCGAAATTCCGCTGTTTCACAAAATTTTGCATGAAATATCACATTTTCAACAATTGTTTTTAAGAGTTGCGCGGGATTACTTTTTCAAATTCAAGACGAAACTCCACAGAAAACCAGACAGTTTTACAGAATGAGATCTAGACCAAGAATTCTAGACTTCCCAGTTTGGTTAATGTAAATGCTATCTGGTTTTTAATGCCAATGGTTTTAAAAATGTGGTCATTATCATATAATAAACACTTCACTCTCATTTTTCTGAAAATGCCAAAACAACTGTAATTTTTTTTTATATAATTTGGTTTGCCAACAGATTTTGTAACGGCCATGACAAACTACAGTTACAGCTTTTCCGAAGACCCTTAAGATTTCCGCATAAAATGGCTTATATAGACGTAAAAAAAAATACAGCAAACACAAATATAATTCTGTCTCTGTTTTGTCTGCCATACTGTTGCTTTCATCTGACCCATAGATACATACATACAGTTAACAAAACGAACACATGTGCACCACTCGGGGTAGTATTCCAGAGATGCATATACCTAGATTATATGTAACAAATACACAATGATTTCACAACTTCAGTTTCAGCATAAAAACTAACAAAACATCCCAACTATTAACTTTATTCAATTTTGAACAATAGTTTCTACACCCTATCATTGCCACTTTTTGATTATCCTTTACAAAATGAACAAAACATTAAAAAAACCAATATAGTGTCCATGTAAACTGGATCTACCCCCTGAAACTTTACGAGTAAAAACTACAGTACTTTTTCCAGGCTTAATTGAAAAATTTTGATGCGTGATGGCCTAGGGAGAGGGACATCACGTCAAAGAATGGGGGAGTTCTTAATTCTGCGCCAGGTCAGTTGCACAGGTTTGGGGTGAACTCTACTGCGGAGGCATCTGTAGTATCACCCATCGGACTTTCACTGATCCCTTATATAATTTAGGGCGCGTCGGGAACCTACTTGGTACAAAATCTGTGAGGGCGAGGTGATCCCTCCGGTCATTGGACACACGGGTTTGCGATAGCTTACCACTGGTGTTGCTCCCTTTTGGTAGACGCTGGCCCTGGCTGGAAGACTTCAGCTCCGGCTGGAGTGGACGGCTGACCAGGCTGGCTCAACTGGCGCCTGCTGGTGACATGTGGTTGACGTGGTTGGCTAGAGCTGGTGCCTCGCTGTTGTCCTCTGGGTCAAACGGGACCACTCCCAAGAGGAGAGTCTACCCCTGGCAGAGTAGTACGAGTAGTTCGATGGTGGGGTGAGCAGCTCCGAGAACCTTAACCAGGAGGCCAAATAGGTTGGCATGGAAGGTAGTGGATTGAGACTCCACTAATTGTTGGACGGCTTGTGCTCTCTCCCGTGGGGACTTGCAGCTGAGGGCTGGTGTGGATTGATTACTTAGGGGCTGGTGAGATGCAAGGATAGCAGCTGTTCTCCGGGCATTCCTCCTGCTCCCTCATCGGTAGTTGAACGTCATGGATAGGAATGGTGCTAATGTTCATCCTGTAGAGTGTGGCAGGCAACAAACCTAGCTAAAGTGAACTCCAGAAGTACCTGGGTCAAGTCTCGTCAGGCTGGCACCCCCTCCGGTGAGTTTATACGCCCTGGAGGGAATGGATTAGCTGACTTAGTTGGTCTAGATGCTTCATCATGTGTCTTTCTAGTGGTTGGGGCTCTACCATACTTGCGCACCAAGTACCTTTACGTACCTGGTCCACAGTATGGGTGGCCGTCAAACTTGGTCTGTGTGTAACGTATGTGCAGTCCTGGTTATAGGCTACCCGCAGTCCTACGCTACGTCGGAAACTGTTGCCAATTCGCGGTCCCCTGCCACTCCCTTCGATGATAATGCTTACCTGGTTGAGGAAAAGGCACATATTCACTACACAGTAAAGAAAGACAGAAGTTAGCTAGACTACATGTTTTATTCTCTTGAGAATAGAAACACGGTGACCTGTACTAACTCCTACCTCTACTCACACTAGGTGTTCAACGGACTTTGTACAAGAGCAAGACAGGTGAAGGTGCCTGTCAGTTTGAGGAGCCTGGCTTGAAGAGCGGACGAGAACTGACAATTAAGTAGTTGTGAAAACAACTGTACCCTAATTGTGGCTGGCTTGTAGTCCTGAAGGGACTCGGGGCATCACGTGTAGTGTGCATGTAGAGTGTGGTGACTTTGACTACAAATGTAAAGGGGTAGCGATGAATCTTCGGCTGTTGCAGTGGGAAAGGTATCATCGGCTGAAGAACTAGTAGAAGACTGGTAGGTCTTGGAGAGTCCTTAGGAGAAATGTGGCTGTGCGGTAGAGAGCCTTAGCACGACTTGTGCTAAGGAGAGCTACGTGGACAACTGGCGTTTCTGCCAGGTGCACAGCATTATATTCCTCTTGGCTGGAGGGTTCCTGCCTGCTTCGTTTGCTTTCGGTTATCTTCGGCCGCTTCCCCCTTGGTTCAGATGGGGCGGAGCAGCTGCTGCCATCCCTTGGCGGGGTGGCGGCAGTGAGGTTTGGGTGTGATTGCAGGCAGTATTCACCACTCGCCTCTTGCATGCCCGCTGGTGCTTCTGAGCGGGTTCACAGGTTTCTGCGTGGGGGGGGTGGGCTGTGACTTCCTATCATTATGTGGGTGCTGGCCTCTTGGAGGCGGCCAGTCGGGGGTTTGATTTCCTCGGGGGCATGTGGTGCGCACATGATGATGCAGAGTCAATAATGATAATAATGAGTAGGAAGCATCATGCGTCAAGTTATACTCATGAGGTCGCAGGACATATAATCATTGGATCTTTGTTAGTAACTCTGGTTTTGTTTGTATACAAACAAGTCTTCTGTACCCTGCTGCCTCAGGTGGTGTCTTTATTTCGTTTGATGTCGTGGATGAGGCAGCATCTATAGTGTGGTTTTCCCGTTTGACCATTTGCAAGTTTTGATGGATTTTGATTGTTGTTTGCGATTTCAAACTTTTGTTTTTGTGTTTTTGCTTTGTTTGATTGTGATTTTCGCTATTGGCCATGGTCATTATACTGTTGGTCATTCCGTTTCTTAAAACAAAATGTAGGTATACAAACTGCTTATTAATAGCATACTCACTTTTTTTATATTGAAAATTGAATGAGGTGTTACTTGTGAATTTGTGTATTCTTAAAAATCTCTTAGAGCATAATTTGTCTTGTATTTCTCAGTGACATTGCAAGAAGCATCACAATCACCAAATACACACCACTATGTAAACTGCGCATGACTTACAATTTTTTTACACAGTTTTACAATCATAATTTTGAGGTAGGTGCATTTATTTAACGCTCCGTTTGAATCATGCCAAAAATTGTATCAATTGACGACTTTCAGAGAGAATATACAACTGACGGATTCTACATATTTAATGTAAATTAAAAAAAATATGATCTGCAAATTTTGCAATATTTGTATAGATTGAGACACATAATAAGCATATGAAAGATAGCAGTAAACACAAAGCAAACAAGGACAATGCTACTGCTGGCAGCAGTAGTGGACCTAAGAGGCAAATTTCAGTGCAAGATTCTCTTCAGAAGGCTAGACAATGAAATCTGATGACGAAGAGTTTATTTGCAACACAGTTTCAGGTTTTATTCCTCTGGAAAAACTGGTAGATCCCAACCTCAAACAATGGCTCAGCAGATATATTGTTTTACTGAAAGGTTCATCTCACCCTTACACTCACAAGTTACATGAAAACATGCAGGATCTTCAAGATAGTTCCAGAAGTGTTGCACAGGTTAGTTTTGGTGAGGCAACAAATGCTAAACTTGACAAAATGACCATTACTATGAAATCTGTAATACAGTGGAACCCTCTTATAAGGTTCTTCAGGGGTCCACAAGAAAGTGACACTATAAGCAGGAAAACACTATAAGAGGGAAACACAAAAATTCAAGAATCTGGACACCAAAAGATATAAAATTATGCACCGTAATAAACACACAACTTTACATAATGAACAAAACAAATGTTTCTTTTAAATACATAATCTTTTAAGAAATTTTATCTCCTGGTTGCGAAATCATAAAATTAGTATACGAGTAAAAGATTATTGTACACGAAAAACAAGCACAATTGTTCATGGCAGTTTGTCTCCTGGTACCAAAGCACACAAAATTGTCTACAAGCAAAATACGTAACATAAAATCTTTCATGGAAGTTTGTCTCCTGGTTGCATTAATGATTCGGTTCAGAGTAGTCACTGGGATTTCCAAATTCAGAGGAATTGCTGTATGTGTTCTACCGGGATTACTGTCCACGTGCTTGATTAAGATTAACTTTTCAGCTAATGAAAATGTTTGTCTTTTCTTAGAGGCACTCATTTTAATTTTTCACTAAAACTGTTTCAAGGATGAATTAATTTTCGCTACATAAATATTAACTGGGCATGTGCGAAGGTCTTTTTTAAATGCGAAGTCAAAGCGAAGCTTGCATCATGCGAGGAATTTCGAAGAGCAATCCAAGCTGAAGGATTGAAAAATATATATATAGTAGGCTACAGTTTTCAAGTATATTCAACTCGTTTGTACTGTTACTGCCAAAAAATGTATGCCTACTAGACTCTGAGCATTGGAATTAAACATATCCTAATCTTGTACTGCTGAAACACTGAAATATCAAAATCTGTAAGATAGTAATCATTATACATTTAGATACCTACAAACATTATAAAAACTATCATAGTCCATATATCCAGTCCCTTTTGGCACCACCACCGCACAGTGATGTCAATGGAT
>NQII01000628.1:227851-247486 GCA_002778355.1 Clitarchus hookeri | reverse complement strand
AAGGGGGGGGGGGGGGGGGGGGAAGAGAAGAGACAGGGAAAGCAGGCCATGACATCTAAGTGGAACATGTCATGGGCCACTGCCAGTATCAGGCTTGCGCGGTATGGGGAGGGGAGCCTACCACCTGAGGAGGGATGAGGTGGGCTGAGGCACCTTTCACACAACCACAGCTGCAGCTCCAGCCATGCCTACCTGCCCTGCCAGGCGGCTGTAAAAACATTCACTCCTCCCCTTTGCAGGCCGACTGACCCTCGTCAATGTCAAGCTGGTAGATTATCTCAGCAGGGTGGAGCTTGGGATAAAAACTACAAACTTTGTTTGAAAGGCAATGTGAGTTGAGCATATTTTCCATTGGCGTTTTCCTTTACCAGTGTGCTTTCTTGCATTAATCGAGGGGAAAACGAAAACATAATTTCCAGGAATGTTTGTTATTGTTCTTATTGATAAACATTCCCAGCTGGAAGAATCCTGCATTATAGGCGGGAAAACCTTTTAAATGGGAACCTTATAAGCAGGTTCTACTGTATCACAACAACTGCAAGTTTTGGGTGTAGCATGTGAATGCAATTTTTCCCTCTTGCAAAAAACACTCCTGTCAAACTTTTTTTTGAGGACATGGGAAAACTTTTTGACATTGGAAAAAATATATGCATATATATGTGTGTATATATATATGTGTGTATACACACACACACACACAGATATATATATATATATATATATATACACACTGTGGATAACCCCTCTTGACTGTAGCAAAGAAAATTCCTATCTTCAAGAACATTTATCCAAAACTATTTTTCGAAGGTTATTCTGCTTTCAAAAGGCAAATTTTATGTCTTAAGAAAAGTGCTACTTCCATTTATTTAGTGTCCGTTTTATTAGGAATGGAGGGAGATCATCTGATATTTGCAGAATCCTGTATTCAAATGTTGTGGGTACCGGTTTCAAATGTGGACAGTGAAAGGGCTTTCTCAGCATATGGGAATATTCTCACAAATTTGAGAACAAATTTGAAACCTGAAAAAACAGAACTTATCTTATCTAGTGATGCGTGACATCAATTAAAATGGCGGCGACATCACTGTCGTAAAACAAGGGTTCTATAGTGCTGGTTACTTACTGAGGGGAAGTTTGGATTATTTGACTCCTATTGGTCACCCTGCTGTGGTATGGGTTGGGGCGAGTAGCCCTACGGCACGGCACAAAGTCAGGTGTGGTGAGAACAGCTCTATGCACTGGTGGTGTGGACAAAGGCACTCTTTTACCTGCTACGGGCGTCACTCAGGGTAGATTCTGGCTCGGCTGCTGCTGCTGGCTGGAACTGGTGCCCTGTCCTGGGGTGGCGGGGGAGCTGCTGCTGGTGGGGCTGGTTGGCTCCCGCGGTGGTCTGCTGGTCCTCGCAGGCCTGAAGTAAGGGCTGGCGATGCCCAGTGGTACTGGAAGTCCCAGTCGTATGCCCACTACGAGCGGGTGCAGTTCTCCAGCGATTTTCTGGGGTGGCTAGAAAAGGGGGCCTGGGGGAACTAAGAGGTGAGGCCTTGCTAATTGTTCGGGCGGCGTGAGCTGGGTCCCGGGGAGGTGCTGCTGTGGGCAGATGGCACTGGATTGCAGAGCAATTTACTAAGTTTAGAGGCAGTAGCTGCCCTCTTAGCTCCACCTTCCACCACTTCTATGGGTGAAGGAAATACGGGACGGTATTACGGTCTACTACACTAAGGAGGAGCAAACAATGAGTTCCCTGGCTAAGAGTATAGCCAGTCGGGGGTGAAGCCAACCAGAATCAGTCCTGCCACTCCAACCTGCGAAGTACAATGCAGTGGGTGGAGTGGGTTAGCTGATCTGGATGTCTAGTCTCTTCGTGGAATTTGTTTCTAGTAGTCAGGGCTCTGCCGTACGTGCGCACCAGGTACGTTTGTGTACCTGGTCCACAGTATGGGTGGCCATCTAATGGGTTATGTTTTACGATGTACGTGCGCCCGGTTAAGGGTAGCCTGTAGTCCTACACTAGTTTCGGTAAATAGGTTTCAAGACGTGGTCTCCTGATTCTCCTTTGTAGGTTTGACATCAACGGGGATGAAGTCACAATCATCCTAGAATAATTACTTGGGGTTAAGTAAGATGACGTGTTTATCCTCCAGAGGATTAATTCTCTTCAATTTGATGACGTTAATAGTAAGCAGACATTCCACCAAAAGCACTAACAATGAATTTTTCAACTGTGCAAATGTGTGATAAAAATTACAAAAAATAAAAGGATACCAGGTATTAAATTTGTGGCAAGAGTTTATTGTATCACGGGGTAATTATTAAATGTCTGTTACTTGTGCTAAGAGTTCAGTTGCCATGTAATTGCAGTATATTTCTTAACCTTACCGGCTCTATTATGGTTGCCGCCATTTAGCTGTGTCGCTGGAAAAATACTTTAAATTTTATTATCTAAAGATTTAGATAATTCTTTTTATGGGCAAAAATAAATCTGACCATGATTAACTTAAGTGGTAAACCATTTTATAAATATTACTGAGTTCCAGGCATGGATATCTGTAGCAAGTAGGTTAAAATTCAGTATTCAAAATTTTGAAATTAGGCATTCTGGTATTAGGTTTTCAAATATGAATAATAACAACTTATTATTCGAAAATATTCGAATTTTTGAATATCCGCACACTTGTAATGCTCGGATTAATAGTTGTGTATCAATCAGCACTTGAGATTAGTTTTGAGACTCATGAAGAAGTAATTGTAAGCTGATTGTGTTTTCACGATTTTGTGTCTTGAGACTAGTTTTTACAATTCAGTAGTCATCTCTTGAGATTATTGCTTATAAATAGTCACTGAAACTAGTATCAAGAGCTACAAAAATTCAATTTCATGCAACAAGCGCCGTGGGCGGGCGGGATGGCGAGGGAGTGAGCGGGCGTGAGGAGGGAGGGAGTGGGCAGGTGAGGGAGGGAGTAGGCGGGTGAGGGAGGGAGGGAATGGGAGCAAGCAAGAGAGAGAGAGAGAGAGCGAAGCGAGAAAGGGAGTGGGAGGAAGGGAGTGAGCGAGTGGGAGAGAGTGAACGACTGAGTGAGTGAGAGTCTGAGTCGGAGTTAGAGTCTGTGTGTGACAAACTCGTACCGTGCTGCAGAGCAGTGATAATCGGCGGTGCGCAAACATATTTCATATCCAATTGCTAGACATTTCCATAAACAACCAGCTTAAAAACAATTGTTGCAAGAAATCTTAGGTGAATGGACCAAAATAATTTTGATCCACGCAATATCCCATAAACGATATCGGGGGGTAGTTTTATCATTATTTATAAAGGAGTTTTGCCGGTATTACCAAAAATTAACTGTGGATACAGTTTATCGATACATGCGTTTTCATTACGTGAGTCCACTGAATAAAAAACATATCTCACAATCCAATATCACTTGAGAAGAGAAACTTGCAACTAATTTCACACAAGTAGAACTTGAGAACTGATTATTAATTTGTACGAGTCTTCAAACAAGAAACTCATCTTAAGACTATATCACCTGATATGATCTCAAGACGTGATATGAGGAATGACTATTTAATACGGTCCATAAATTTGTTTTAGGTTTTAGAAAACTGTGTTCATACAGCATCGAAGTTGAGATTCAGGTGCTGGAAAATTCATATTTGAATACCGTGTTTGGTGTTACCTGTTTTGAGCCCAACGGTCTCCTTACAATCAGTATACCATATTTAAACTTCTTATTTGAGGTAAAAGGGTAAATGTGATTTCATAACTGCAGTATACCATTTGTGTGTGTATGGACTATTGGTTTACAGTTCAACACTTTCAAAATTAAAATTGGAAAAATATTGTAGCATATATTTTGTAATGAATATTGACCAGAATATGTAGTCATGTTGGTAGTGAAATATAAAGAGTATTTCAGTGAATTAGTAGTTTATTGAAAATGGATTGTGTGATATTGGTTCCATTTTCTTTTATCATCATTAACTTAAGGTGTTTTGTGATCATAGCATGTTTTTTTTCCAACAATCACACAGTGCCACTTCGCCAGTGTAGGATACTTGTCGTTTTAGGTCCACGGCAGTTGATATTACATGTGGGAAGATGGGCATAAAAGTAGGGTTTTCAAAAGTGTTGAGTTTGCTTTACATCAATGTATTTAGTTTACTACATTGTGTAATATTTTTCACTACAGCAAACAGATTAAATGTTTCAGGATTGGCACAGGTGACCCGTCCGACATACTGAACACTCGAACTAAGGGATCGAAGCCAATAATTCCAGAAGCAAGTCGTTTCATTGAGGTTTCCACGAACAGCATTACCCTGCATTTGAGTGCTTGGTCTGATGGGGGTTGTCCAATGCTGTACTTTGTAGTTGAGCACAAGAAACAGTAAGTTTTATGTACACTATTATGCAGTTGGCTTAGTTTTATTAAGATCTCAGAAACCTTAAAGAAAGTTTATTTTTGAATTATTCTTGCATGGATAGATAGATGTTGCATGCTTCATATACATGTCCCTCCTTAAAAAAAAAATCTTTTTGCCTGGTTACTGATTCTGCTTAAACCTTGTACTTATCTACACTGTGTTGTAAAGGTGTGCTTCCTATTTATCCTTTTCCAGCTGTCCTGTATTTCTGGCTTTTCAGGCCCTATTTCTGTTTCAGTGCAATTCGGCAGAATTAACATTTTAGTTTGTCTTTATGTATTTGTAATTATTCTGTGATGTAGGCCTACAGTCGCTTTGAAGATCACGACTGTGCGATATGAGACACGTTTTTACCTTTGTAATTTTACACCTCTTATTTCAGGTTACACAAAACAATGGGAATTTTAGTAATCATGTAGCATTTCGGTATCTACTCGAGGCAGATTGTTCGACTGCGCTTTCACAATGTTGCCTTCCATTTTAGTGCTGCGTGTTTGCAACGTGCCGGAGCCAGCCGCCGGCGTATGACTAGTGACGTCAAACCAATGAGAGAGCGTTCCACATTCACGTACCAGCGGCCGCGAAACTTACTGTTTTAATACTAAAATAACTTTGTCAAAACTGATTTTAGTGCAAAAAAAACGGCAAATTTTTATTTTCATACGCATATACAAATGTGTTTGTATCATTTTCAACAATATTGGCAAAATTTGCATGTTGCCCATTGTAATTAACTTTTAGATTGATTTTGGTTTGTAACAAATTGATAAAATTTGTTCTAAACTGAGGGGGGTTTTGTAACATTACAGTTTTTATGGGTTATGTTTAACTTTGATCATAGATATTTTAATTATATGTGATTACAGAGTACTTGCTTTTGTTGTCACTTCCTTTGATATTATTTCCAAATAACACTTTATTATATGAGTTAACAGTATAGTCTTTAGAAATTTTAATACTTTGTTGACATATATATCAAGTGTAAGTATTTTTCATTTGTTTCTGGACAGTATTCAGTATTCCATGTTATAGTTGTTATTTTCCAATGTTCCCTAGAGGGTAGAAAGCAATTAAATGTTTATTAAACAAATTCACGAAAGAAAATTATCCTGGTTGTCTCTCGTCTCACCATTGCTGGTTGGCGGAGAAATGTGGCATGGTCAGACGACAGCCAATCAGAGGACAGGTGACAATATAAGTAAGGCAAAAGTAAACTCGAATTAATTTTTCTACAGAAGAATAACTCTCACCACCTCCAAAGATGGAAGTGTGTCTGGCATAAAGAATTTTTAATGAGATAATTAGTAACCAAATAGAGTTTAATATTTAGTACAATTGCTTCAAAATTTTTTGAACTGTGAATAATTATTAATGAAACATAAATTATATGGATTTTATCGTATTTGAGAAGAAAATGTAATTTGTTAAATGTTGTCGGAAAAGAAGAAGAAACAGTTAATAAAAGATTTGAGAAGATTTTAATTACAACTTTATAATTTTAATTGAAATGTAGCAACCTGCACCCAATGTGTGAATTGTGTTGTGAATTAATTGAAATGTAACAACTTCTAACACACCTGTTTATTATCTTGAAATTTTGCAAAAATTAATACATCCAGAAGTACACATTTGGAAATTATACAAAAGAGTTTTGTATACCTTCATTTGACTTATGGTAAAAAAAAATCCTGTGCATCACTTTTATGTTCTCACATTATGAGTAGGGGTCTGCAAGTACTCAGATTTTCGAGTGGAGTACAGTTTCTGACCAAAACTTTAAAAAGAGCTCTTTTTTTTCTGTCCAGATTTGAAAAATTTGAGTTTTTATTACCAGAAATTTAATGATTTATGTTCATATTAACCATAAGGTTTAATAATATACATAAACGATGCACCTCTAATTCAGAACGTCTAATTTAGCACTTTTCTCAGGCTAGTATAATTAATAAAATGCTCCCTAGTTGTTCTATGGGTCTCATTGTAAGCATTTCTGTTAATTATAATTTAAAAAAAACTGTGAATTATTATAATGTAAATTTTTTTCAGGACAGAAATGAAAGTCAATATTTTGTTGCCAGTTCATAAATTTTGTTATTGGAACATAAATGTTGTTCATAAAAAGTGTCAAAATCAGTCAAAATTAATGTAAGTAGTCCTCTTTTTATGATATTTATTCTTCTGTAGTACAGTTTTTTTAAACTATAGTGACAATGCTGTATCTTTTCTAAACAGAATACTGTTTTAGTTAGAACTTAAAATTCTGAGAAAACAGCACACGCAAAGTTTGTTTATGCTATTTTCCAATGCTGTTACAATGCTTCCGTACGGCCAGACGTGCCCTGGAGACATTAGAAATTGTGTACTAGGGAGGCCCCTTAACCTACATTTGTACTTTTCATCAACATGACAATGTCACAGTGTTTTAATTACATACTTATTTTCAGAGCAATATGCAATTATGTACCCTCTTTATTGAAGTCGATATATGTAGTTTTGTTATTCAATTTGTTTACTTATATCATATAACTTTATGTCAATATTTGTTACTGTACAGAAACCAACAGGAATGGAATCAAGTGTCAAACAATGTGAAGCCAGGTGGAAACTTTGTGGTGCTTGACCTTGACCCGGCCAACTGGTACTATCTGCGTGTCACAGCACACAACAATGCTGGCTTTGCAGTCGCAGAATATGAATTTGCAACCCTCACTATCACTGGAGGTAATTTATCAATGTTATTTTACATTTTTAATTAAATTCAAATACAGTTTAACGTCGTTGATCCATGTTGCAGTAATTTATAAATGGGATGATCGGGGATTATTTTTGAGGGTTGAAAAATTTAAAGCATGAATGGCTTTGCACTGCTTTCAGTTGTGAGCATGAGTGTTGTCCTCAGGGTAGCCACTCTTGTGGAAAACCTGGAAAAGTCAGGAAATTATATGGACCAGGAAAAAATCACGGAATAGTTAGGCAATTTCATAAATATATCAAATGTGAGGGAGGAAATGTTTTCAAGAAATTACCTGTATAGGGAAGTTAGCATTATAAATAATAGAAATTGTTTTTCGATAACTAAACCTTTGGTAAATGTTTCTAATTATTTTCAAGTGTTCAGATAGTATTGATCATTAATAGATGTAAATAAACTGTTACCATCTCTGTACTGCTCTTCATTGTAAAATTGTTAACATTCATCTTTGTATTTTTTATAGGTTGTTATCCAACTTGTAACATTCAAATTATTATTAATTTTTTATATTCAGTAGCAGTTGTGTAACATTTATTGACGAGTTAATGTTAAATTCACAGACCCCAATCTGTGTTTTGCAAAATGTCTGCAGTATTTGTTTATGTTCTTAAAGGCAAACTACAATGTAAAAGCAATATTTGTTATGCAATTTTGCTTAGTAAACACTAATAGTAAATGTGTTACCAGCCGCATATTTTTTCTGAAATTTTTTTTGAAAAACAAGAGTGCAGCTTGGAATTAAGTCTACCAATTTTTCAGACACTCGTGGTTCCCGAATATTTGTTTGTATGGCCAAGTTGTTTGTACGAACCGAAATGTGAAAATTGTGCCCAAACAGCATATTTTGCTAATTGGGTAAATGAAAATATGTTCACATCTCTCTGAAGAAAAATTATACATTTTTATTGATGAAATGAAAATGTTTATATTAGGGTAGTGTATTCTTAATAAAATGATACCCCAGTTTTGCAGAATAGACTTCTTAGCGAGTTAAAATTTAGAGAAAAACAGACAGCAATGCCACACACATGCTTAACAAAAATCTCTGTGATACAGCTTATGTTTACATTACCCACTGTAGAAACTATATATTTTATATTAATTTCATTAATTAAATATAAATTTATTTAATTGGGTGATGTATTCTTAGCAGGCAAAATGGTACCCCAGTCATGCAGAAAAACGACTAGTGAGTGAGCTAAAATTAACGAAAGAGCAGACTGCATTGCCACGTACATGCTTAACGATACGGCCCATATTTACATTTCCAGTGAGTATCATAGGGATGGACAGATACCGATTCTGATACCATTGCTTCATCCGATAAACTGAAAATCGGTGTCTGTTACAATCTGCCATGATCCAACCAAATCATTTCATCAACCCAAATGATTTAATTATCATGGAAATTACCACAAGTTGGTTATCTTGCAGGACATGTTTTCACAAACAAATTATATTTATTGTAGCATCGAGAAACAATTTTCTTGATTTTCTTTTTTTCTTTTAGCAGTACGTGATTTGAAATTACTTAATGGATACAGATATGGCTGCTACACATGTAACTCAATATAAGCCGTACCTGGTGAAATTCATAAAATAAAATGTTGTTCAACTTATAATGCTGGTATTTGCTTTTAAAATATTTAAAATTAATTTGTAAAAGAACATGTTACAACTGCATATATTTATTATCACATGTTTTCTATCACGTAAACGTCAATAAACGTCTGCGAAAGAAATACAACAGTATATCGATTTTATCACTAGCAGTATGAGACAGTGTACAATCAAGAAAATATGCCTGACAGCAAAGAACCTCGTCGGCGTATTGACTGGTACGAATTTGGCGAAATTTTATTTCTAAACATGAGCATGTAGGTCTAATAGTGTTTTCTTTTAAATTATTACAAAAATCTAATTTATTTTGAGTAGTTTTTGATTGGCTGAATGTAAAACTAGAATTCACTGTGAACCACATTTTTCCTTTGTCAACGCGTACGTACGTATTTTACGTGAACGCCAAACACGTATTCATTTTTCATCGTGAATAAAACATTACTACCAGTGAATGTTGCTCATTAAAGTAGCTGAGTGCACAATGGTGCGAAATACATACTTGCGATTGAGGTCATGACGCCATCTTGGTCACGTCGGTGCCCTAAAATTCCTTAGTTTTCTACTCTTATTTGTAATGGGTTGGCACTACTGCAGGATGTTCCGAAGTGAAGATTTTAGACAGTTTGTAAACAACTTTTATTATGTTTGTAGTTAGCTCAATGGTCCAATATCTGTATATACAATTAAAGACATCAAAAATCCAGTTGATTTTTTTAAATTTACCAGTGGTTACTGGAACGGCAGAGATCGTTTTATTTACAAGACGAAGTAAATCTCTTCGGCATATGCATCATCCTTTTTTAATGGTCGTTCATCACGATGATTAGGTTTACGAATGTTTTTAACAAATAAATTTGAAATATTACATTGCATTAAAAAAATACTGCGTTAACATTTGGTGTTTATTTATAAAATGTTAAGTGTGAACGTGTTAATAATGACTCTATAATTGCATCTGTCGTGCTTCCTGGAAAAAATTTACAATTTCTCTGTGCGTCTACTGCCAATAGTAGATGCATGAAGTTAAGTTGGACCTGGTGGTCAAATATGAAAAAATGAGCCTGAAAGTCTGCATTCTTATTGTAGGCTAATTTTTAATCTGACATGGAAGGAAACAGAAAAAGTGAAGTTTAAGATTATTTTAATTTTAAACAAGATGCTGCCCACAAAGCCATTTGGTACGAGTTTTTTGATGCTCTCGGACACCATGATTTTTATCGACACTATCTGCGGAATCGGCCACAAAGTATCAGTATTGGTAATATCTGCAAAATTGTGCTTGAACCCATCTTTATTATAGTATTTTCATTTATTGAATATAAATTAATTTAATAGGGTGATGTATTCCTAGCAAAAGGTACCGTAGTTATGCTGAAAACACTATGTACTGAGCGAGCTAAAATTAATAAAAAAGCAGACCGCATTACAGCGCATATGCCCAACATAAACAGCTGCGATACAGCCCGTGTTTACATTTCCTGTAAGGAAATTATATGTTTTACATTAATAGAATGGTAATATTTTAACACGTAGACATTTTTACTTCAAAATTGCATCTATACCTAACAGATGCAAAAAATATTTAATAAAAAAAATCAATGCTGTTACAGTTTTTAATTAAAACGTCGCATCGGTAGGAAATGAAATTTTGAAACATATTATCACAGAAAAATAAAATATATTAAAAAATGTGTCAAAAATCAAAGTGAAATAGCATGATGAAGTCATCAAGCATGATGAAGTCATTAATAAATCCAAATTGTAGTCAGTGAAGAAAAGGTGATTATCCAACTTATAGCACTAGACAGTCAAAACGTAGGTAACAAGCGAACTTCTCAGGCTCTGTGTTCTCAGGAATAATAATGAGATCATAATGGGTGGAACAGTGGAGGAAAACAAAGGGGGGTAAAAGGCTAAGTTTTTTTTCCCTTGCTTGCTGTGCGCATCAGTGTCGACATTGGCAGGTGCTGCTACCAGGCAGCGAGGCGTGGAATGTGCTCTGCTTTGAATGTGTTCTAGTAAATTTGCGGCAATTTTTTTGTCTTTAAAATTTTTTTTACCTAATTTTTTTCTCTTATTCACTGTTCCCAAAAATCTTGCTGGTATGAATGGGTTGTTTGTATAAAACAGGTGTGGTACGAACAAGATTTGAATGTATTTGTTTGAATTAGTGATGGGACAGTTCCACAATTTTCCGGTTCCGGTTGTTCTTCAATTTGGTTCTCGGTTATGATACCGGTTCTTGTAATGGCTGACACTGAACTTGCACATTCACTGCTCATACTTGTTTAAGGACTTTGAGAATAAGTGAGCAACCAACCTATTTATTTTGTCTCAAGATTTCTGCCAAAACTCAGTCTTTCACCTTTCTTAAAAATTTTTCCTGACACTGAGGGTAAATAAAGTTTTTTCACGACGATGTGTTTGTGTTCCGTGTTAACATGTTTTTTGAGGTTAAAAGTGCTTTTTAACACGCCTCGTAGGATTCGTGCGCCACAGTGATTGCAAAGAGCATATTTGACATTGTTAATGTTAACCTTGAAATTATTCCACACCTCTGACATGTTTAAAATTTTTTCAAATGTACCCTTCTACAATGAATTCCCATTTAAGTGTAGCCTTGGACCCACCAAATTTATTTATTTTAGGTTTTACATTGTCCTAACTAATATTATAAATGTGAAAGTTTGTTTGTTTGTCCTGCTTTCATGTCACAACAAAGCAACGGATTGACGCGATTTTTTTTGACAAATATAGTTGGAGGGCCGGGAAGTGACATAGGCTATTTTTTATCCTGAAAAAATATCTCATTCTCTCAGGAACAAAATTTTAGTAAAAATAGCGCTTGGGGTACAATGCTGTGGTAATGTAAGTTGTTAGTGTGGGACGACGTCGCAACAAATTGACGTGATTTTTTGCACAGAGATAGTATGAGGGCCGGGAAGTGATATATGCTACTTTTTATCCCGAGAAAATATCTCATTCCCTCTGGGAAATTCTTATTGGAAAATGAAAACTACACAAACAGAATAACAATGCGACGTCGCAGCCGAGCAACAGGTCGACGTAATTTCTTGCACAGAAATAGTTGGAGGGCTGAAAGGTGATATTGGCTACTTTTTATTGCAAGAAAATATTTCAAAATATTTACAAACGAAAATAGTGAAAAAAGTTTGCCGCCAGCACGCTCTCTTGCAATATGCTGTCTAAACCGTTAAAGATGGAACAATATCATTTAGTAAAGAATTGCGTAGAATAAAAAGTCCTAAAAAAAACTTCACTGTAGCATATATCTATTTATAACAGAGAAATACTAAGTGTTTTTACCATTTAATTCACAGAGACATTGAGTTTTATAATATGTATGAAGTATAGAAGATTAACGCTAAGTAAAATTGAACTTTATTGAAAAAAAAAAACCTACGCAATAATTCTGTAGTCCACACGAGCAGAGCCGCGGGCACAGCTAGTTGTTTATATAGCAAAGCTTTTGCAATATTGTAACATTTTTCCATGTCACATTAATATTTTTCACTTGCAAAAAAGGATGCGTCACTGCGAGAAAGCATTTAATTGCTGTGTTTAAATACTGTCAGATTAGCCAACACACATTCAGCAAGTCATAAGGAAAAAATATTGTTTTGTGTAGCGAGTGAGAAATAATGGCACTCTGTACTCTGCAGGTTTTCTAAATTGAATTACCACACCACAAAATAATCTGTATGAAAAGTTTCATAATTCGTCACATACCAATTTACGACTGTGAATCTTGCAAGACTTTCTCATTTGTCGCATTGAATCCTCTGGCTGTACATGCTATATGGAGGCCAACAGTGCACTTTTACTTTGTTTATATTCTGACTTGGCACTAAACTACTCATTGCGAAATGTAACGAATCTTGTCACAGACGTGGGTACATTTTAATTAAAATATTAATACACGAGGATACAGAAATGTTGGCTTTACTTTTGTGTTGAACACAAACAAAGCCTTAAAGGTACTCTGCACAGTAGCGTGTACCGGCATATAGCCGTAGCCACGCCATTCACATTTTTGGCAGCATACAACAGGAAAATCGGGCAATTTATTAATGTTGTGTTAATTTATCATTAAAGGGCCGTTACAGTACATTACGATGGTACGGCTTGCAAATATTTATACCTCATTTAGCACCGAAAATGAGTAAACAACAACTTTAATACAAATGTGAAGCTACCTAGTAGACAAAGTGAGGTTTGACTGATACAGAGAACTGACGGTGTAATCACATCGGTTCCGGTTCCGGTTTTATTCCTCCAAGAATCTGCAGTTCCAAGGAACCAATCGCCCCATCACTAGTTTGAATAATTCAGCCGCTCAGGGGAACAAAATTATAAGTACCAGAATGGAAGTTTTGGGAAACAAGAAGAGTTGACGCATGACGTCGGTTGGACTGACAGTGACTTCACTGTCAGACAAGGTTCTATTGTGCCGGTCAGAGACATGGGCTATCTAACTGTATTTAGGATTTTACCTATTGACTGCTGTTTGAACCCCAGTTGCTGTATAAGCTGGGGTGCGTGGCTTGGCAGCATGGTCCAAAGTCTGGTGTGGGTGTAGCTGTTCTCCACACTGCTGGTGCAGGCACAGACACTGGTTTACCTGTAGGGGCCGTGGCCCGGGGTAGCTCCTGGCTCGACCGCTGCTGCTGCTGGCTGGAACTAAGGCCCGGTCTTTGGGCGGTGGTGGTGCTGCAGCTGGCGAAGCTGGTTGACGCCAGCGGTGGGCTGGTTGGTGTCAGCGGTGTGCTGCTGGTCCTCGTGGTTCTGAAGCATGGGTTAGCAATACCCAGAGGCACTGGAAGTCCCAGGTGATTGTTCACAACGATCGGGTGCGGCTCGCCGGCGGTCTGGTGGGGTGGCTGAAAGAGGGAGTGTGGGGGGACTGGGAGGTGAGGCCTCTCCAGTTGTCGGGTGGCTTGAGCTCGTTCCCGGGGGTGATAGACTGCAGAGTCACAGTCACCCTAGAAATAAGTACTCAGAGGTTAGGTAAGATCACATGTTTATTCCCCAGAGGAATAGATATGATGGCCCGTACTAACTTCTATCTATCAATAAACTGTAATGGAAGTAGACTTCGGTAATCCAGGTGAAGGGGACCTGGGTCTAAACTAGACAAGAGCAGATGCGGCTAGGTAGCTATAATAACAACTGACACTAACTTACTCTATGCTGTTGTCCAGAAGGGACTCAAGTGTCACTAGCAAAGTGGTAGTGAGTGTAAACTTCTTCGGGGGTTACTAGGCGAAGGTCTGGAAGATGTCTTGAAGGTAGTGGTGGTCCTTCGTGAGGAAGGCGGTATAAGCAGAGAGCTCCAGCACACGAGATGGTGGAGCAAGCTGCTGAGTATCAACTGGCGTTTTGGGGGCTGTGCGCTCGCCTATATGGATGGCCGGCTGCAAGTATTTCGGCTCCCTTCGGCCTGTCAGGTATCTTCGGGCTGTAGCTCCTACCTTAGCGGCGAAGGCTGCAATCTCTCAAGGGAGACTGGAAGTGCGGTTTTCGTTGTGTGTGGGTTGCATCGCTCCCATGAGCTTAGGAGCAGCGCTGGGCTGCTTGGCTGGCTTCTATCACATGCTGGGGTGATTAACATACACCTGACATCCGACATACTGGTGCAGACAGCCTTGACTGCCGTGTCCTCGGGTGCCCTTTGCCTAAGGACGTGCTGGTGGGCTCTGGAAGCAAGTCGTCCTGGATTTAAACCCTGCTCAGGGTGACATGACGTCACGTGAAGATGAGGCAAAGTTGTTATTTAGTAAATATGTCAGTACGCGTCACACGTCAATTGTCCTCCCTCCGTTGCAACTTAGACTCATCTGATAGTATACTGTGGGTATGAGTGATGTAGCACTTTCACTCGAAATTGTCTGGATTGTGTTCTGTAGCGCTCCGGTTCTGTGCGCTGCTCGCAGCTGTGGTGTGTGGTGGGTCACTTTCGTAGTGGTAGTGCTGTCTCACTCTAGTGCACAGGCTGGTCGGGTGAGCGGTTCGCTAATGGGTTCTAACCCCTCGGGAGGATAGCTGTGACTGGTAATTTGCCTGTGTCGGGTGAATGCTTGCATCCCTTCTTTTGTTATAAAAAGAGTATCGCTCACACAAGTCAGCTGAGGGCTGTGTTTTATTTACATCATTTGACAGATTTTGACCTGGAATAAACAAATTTACAGGCGTACAGAAAAAACGTTGTTAAAGACTAGGCATTTTTTCTAGTTCCACTCATGAGGGGTGTGTCAACTTACTATTTACCTGTTGTGGCACTGAAGGCGTTTTTAACTGGCTCCGCTCTGTAGCCTCCTAACTGGTCACATGGCAGGTAATTTACATGTGGGACAAAACATCCTTTATCAGTCCGAAAAAACTGGATAGATGTTCAACTGCCAAACAGTTGAATAGATTTTCTAGGATCTGTATTCAGGCATTAGGCTAGCATTGGCATAGATTTTACAGCAAAGTCTTTTGTAATTGTTTTATTTGTAGATGTTAGTGCATTGTATAATGTCAAAACACAGTACAATCATATCTAGGGTTGTGTGAATTTGACTTTTTGTTTCACAAACTAAATAGAAAGATATGGGCTTGAAATTTATTAAACTGAAACAAAAATGAAAAATGCCAACCCTATCAAACACTTAACAAAAATGTTTACAATTCATTCATTTTTTCGCTCTGTTTTGTCAGTCAGTTAAATTCAATTTGAAATATGAATTTGAACTTGCATCAATGGTCATACAGTTCAAAAATATTTTTAAAAATATTTTCCTTTAATACAAAAAAAAAATTCTTCAGGTGGATTGCATAAGGAAGAAATACATGCAATAACAATATCTTTGAAGAACTTTATAACTTTATTCTGCCAACTTTTAATGTCTATTTATGTAGTTATTTTAGTAGTATTATAATGGACAAATAAATACACAGACACTATTTTCATTGCTTTTCAAACAAATAAACATTTGTTTAGTATATTCATTGAATTTGAAATTTTTCATTTAATTTATACTTTCAGCAATCAATTTTATTACTGAAATCACAAATGAAAGCTATAATTTTTTGTTATAGTTTCAGTATACAGAATATTTTCAGAACCCTAATAATTTCCATTGTAATTTCCAAGCAAACTGTAATTTTTTTTTAAAGTAGATTTCACATTGAAAAAATTAGGGGTCTGTGAGCACAGTTTTTTGAATTAGAATCAAGTCAACTGATTTTTTTGAGAATCTGATGAGTTTGAGTTGAGCCCGAGTCTAACTCTTTAAATGGAAGAGATGTTTGAATTAATTTTTAGCAGAGTATCACAATTCACAAAACTATTTGCTATGTTTTGTTACAAGTAATATTAATTAATTTTTTAACTTAAATAAAATAAAAATTTTAATGATTAATATACATTTCATTTACTACCATGCCGTTAACTTGAGCATGCAAAATGCAGGAATGTATTAGTTTGTGTATTAACCACGTGGGAGAGCTAGTGCAATGCATGCTTTGTGATTTTATTTTGTAGTGCATAATGTTATCGGCACTTATTAATGAAAATAAATTAACAATTCAGTGTCACCTTATTTACAATTGCTACTCTTGTCAAAGTCACATTCTTTAAATATTTGTTTCAGAATAGCCCATGCCATTTTTACAGTTGCCTTTCTAATGCCTTCATTACACACCATCATGGATATGTTTCTTTACATTAGGTGTTTTGGTAAAAAATAACTGGAAAAATTACTTCATTATTGGACACACATCATAAATGTTTGTATTTTTAGTTTCGTAAGTCTAGTGAATAGGTATGACAGGCTGTAAAACTCACACTCAAAATAATTTGAGTCTGAAAACATTGAGCTCGGTTTCGAGTTTTGGTCTGAAACTTGACTTTACTCGAAAATCCGTGTACTCGCTGACCCCATTGTAATAATGTTAAACAAGTAGGTCAATGCAATCTTGTCAGTACCATTTTGTTCTAACACTTGTATTGGTCCACTAAATTTTGTTTGTTGAGATAATTCATTAAACTGTGATAGTGTAGATTATTTCCCAATTTTTTTACATAATGCTTAAAGTAGTTATAATTAAAGTTGCTGTCTGTGAAACAAGTGGTTTTACTGTTTTACATTTTATTGTTGCTCATATATGTTACAACTTGTCAACAAGCTTACACAACAACATTCCTCCTTTTCTCATTGAACATCCAACAACTCTCTATCCATGCCAACTGTCGCTCTTGCTCTCTTGCTGTTGCCAACCTTCAAATGTTTTCCTTCCTACATAACCTTAACATTTATACACCACAGTTACCTTACATTCATACACTACACTCCATCTTCCCTTGACAAATTAATATAAACTGTTACAGCACACTGACTATTCCTTAGCTTACAAACTAAGTCTTTTGGGGACTTCAGCAATTCTGCATGAACACAGTATTCTCTCGTTGCTCCTCTGGGGAAAATCCTCTAAGGGGTGAAGCAAGTGATCTTTTGCCTCCCTCTTCACTTCTCAATACACGGGGCATTGCCTTAGGAGGTGGCTGACCAACAAACCCACCTGCTCTCAACAACCTAGGGTGAATACACTCAGGTAGTTGCGATTTCCTTAACTGATCCACATGGACGACACTTTGTCGCTGTTCTTTATACCCCCAAATAACTAGATAAATCATGGGACTTAGTATTTTTTACCACTATACCTGGAAACCATTTTCTCAATTTACTCTTCACTGTCTGTACCAACACCTTTTCTCCTACCTTATATGTTGGTACTATTTTATAACTTAACTTGCTATTAGACTCCTTTTGACCCATCATTACTAAAGGTTTTTGTTGTGGTTTTAACATGGTAAGTCAAGTCGTGGTTTGTGTTTAAATATTATTTCTGCAGGACTTTGCTTTGTTACACAACATGGGGTGTTTCAGTATGCTAAAAAAAAACTATGCAACCTATGTTGCATGTCTTGGCTCTTGTTACCTTTTTTTATCATTGACGACATGTTTTTTTAAATTCTGTTTTAAAGTTTGAACTGCTCTTTCAGCTAGCCCGTTAGATTTTGGGTGATACAGAGGGCTTTTCATTACACTTATACCATTAGCATGACAATAGGTATTAAATTCTTCAGAATTAAATGGTGGGCCATTGTCAGACACTAACTAGTGTGGATATTATTCCAAATGTGGCAAAGCATTCTAGCAATTTTTCAATAACACTAGCTGCAGTAATTTTTTGCATTACCCATGCTTCTATCCGCTTAGAAAAGTGATCTCAAAGAATCAACATGGTTACACTGATACGTGCCAAATGCTGAAGTTTGGAAGTAGGTATTGAATCTGCTCTGCGGCGTGAGGCGCCAGCACTTGATGCTAGCCCTCAGTGATAGGGTGTAGGAATACGTCGACACTGTTGTCTCTTTATTTGCGAGTTCACATAATCGAGTTTTATTGTTGCTTGAGCAGGTTAACTGGTACATGAACTCACGAGACAAACTCCCCTCCCCTTTTTCTATGTAGGCTATGTATGGTTTGACGCCNGAGATTCTTCACACTTGGTGTAGAACTACTTATCTGACACTGCTGCGCTGTCTTCCCTCGGCTGGCGACTTGGAACTGCTCTCGCACTGGGTGGGCGTCTCGGCGCCTGGCCTCGAAGTTCCTCTTTCTCGGGTCCATGCAGTACTCTGCGTTTGACGAAGTCTGACTGACTTTTCTCGGATTCTTCCTGCCGCACGTCCCGGGGGGAGGATCGTACGGTCACCCCGGTGGGGGGAGTGTAGGTTGGTCATTTGAGGTGGCGTGGCAGTACTAGGCTATGGTAACCGAGACGAACTTACTTACCGGTTTCCGGAAAGGATGGGTGATGCGTCTCTTATAGCCTCTCAACATCCATGGCAACCCAGGGCTTCTCGTGCCACCCCTGATTAAACAGACTGGGCTCTGCCGCCCGTGCCCTATGGGAAACAGTTTTCTAGCGGCTGTTCAGGGGTATCTGCCGTGATGGCTTGGGCCGATAGATAGTACCAAGGCCCGACCACTTGGTGGGGTGTTGGACCTCTTGGCACTCAGGCCACTGGGGCCCAAAACAGGAATTTCCCTGTGAAGAAATTCTAGGATGGTAAAGGACGCGTGTCTGATGTTGCGAGTCGGCCTGGTGTGCGGCTTCGTGTGAGCTCGGCTCCTGGTGAAGACAGCAAAGGGAGTAAAACCGGACGGTCATGGCGGTACCCACCTGTTCTGAGGGACTCCGCACACTCCCGCATGGAGGTTAGGCGACGCAGTCGGACACAGGAAAACCCATACGTGCCATGGAAATTAAGAGGGAGCACGGGATGATCCGCTTGGCCCATCCAGGGGTACTCCCTGGAATTTGGATCAGACGAGGTTGGACTCGTGCTGGCAGTGGTTGACTCCGCATGCTGGAGAAGGCTCGGAGAGATTCCCCCTCTTGCTAAAAGAGCCGGACGTTGAACAGGATTGTTCCGGGGGCGTGCCCGAGATCACGTCAGGGGCGTGGGTAGTGCTCCGGCTATACCACACGCTTGGTAATCTGAGTGCTAGAATCTCAGGCCTTGTGGTAGGACATGCTCTGTGCGATCTGCAATATCAGATCGGGGCTCTGCCTGGTGCGGCCTGTGTACAGGTCGGGGCAAATGGGTTTGGTCAATTCAGAAAGTGCTGGTCATGTCTGCGATGAGAGGGCGTGATCCCTGTTCCCCGCCTACTGGGAGGCCGGGGTGCGGTATGGCCTCGCGGCTAATAGCGCCCCGTTAACAAATAAGACCACGACTCTGTCGTGTTTTAACAGTAACCTGT
>NQII01000628.1:172181-227758 GCA_002778355.1 Clitarchus hookeri | reverse complement strand
TGACTGACTCGTTCATCGCACTGGCTTCGTCCGGCTCCGACCCGGACGCCTCGCTTCAGGTCCCCCGACTGACTGATTCGACGTCTCTCAACTGACTGCCCCGTTGCTCCCCCCTTCACGTGGTTTTGTAGCGTCCATCACCATATTCAACTTCCCCCATCTCTGCACGTGGTCCGGGGTGCTTGTCATCCCCCTGGGTCATAAAACACGTGGCCGCTGCTCGTGTGGTCCGCAGCCGGCGTGGCGTCGTCCCTTGGTTCTGGCCTAGATGTTTATTGTCCCGTTCTGCGCGCACGCCCACTAAAAGCTCTCATGGTTTATTGCGGTACAAGCCTGGGACAGATGCAGCTGGTGGTGGGATCTCGGTGTCCCTTGAGCAGCTGCAAAATGCAGCTGTGTCCGCACCCTGGTGCCTTCCGTTGTCTCCGGATGTCATCTGCACGTGCAGGAACAGTTGCACGTGCAGAAACCTTTGGTAGCGTGCCTTTGCAGCTGTGAGGCTCCTGGCGTCACTCTTCCGGCACGTCCGCAAAACCCTTAATCGTTATTGCGGTCGTCCGCCTGCGAGCTTCGCCAGAGCGTGTGTTCTGACGAATAAAATATAGGGACGCAGAATGCGTCAACACCTTCATGTTGCAGAAAATCAATAAGAATTCTTTCCCATACTTCAACCATTTCTGGCCATGCCACAATGGGAATATCATTCCTTACATTCAACATACTGACAAGCTTCACAGGTTTCCACTTTTCTTTTCACGTCATCCTTAATGTTTGGCCACCAAACCATAGATTACGCTAACATTTTCAACTTGACTATGCCTGGATGCTCTACATGTAGTACCTTCAGAACTTCATGCTGCAACCCCGAAGGAATTACAACCCGATTACCCCATGTTAAACACTCCTCTTCACATGCAAGTGCAAAGCGCCTGCAAAAGAAAGGCTTCATATTGGTTTCCTTGGCATGATTAGGTCAACCTGTTTTTGTCATTGTCAACACTTTGGACAATATTGGATCATTTTTAGTAGCTTCTGCTATTACTTGGGCATCCACAGGGATGTCCAATGCCTCACTTAATGAGTACACACACTTATCTACACTACCCAGCATTGGTAAGCGTGACAGGGCATCAGCATTTGCCATCAAGGATCCTTTCCTATATTCTATTACATAATTGTATGCTGACATTCCTGACTCTAGTCCCACTTACTGCTAGCTTTCGTGAGATCATAGAGAGGTTTAATTTTCCTTGACAACATTGGGAAAAACTTATGAAAGAATTTTACAAGCCCTAAAAATGATTTTAGTTCTTCTATGTTTTTAGGAACTGCTACCTGTACTATTGCCTCCACCTTCTGAGAGGTAGGGTGAACCCCATCCTTATTAATCTTATACCCCAAATATTCTACTCACTTCTTAAAGAACTTACACTTTGACAAATTAACCTTAATACTAAAGCTACTTATGCACTCTAACATTTTCATAACCTTTTGTTTAAAATCTTCATATGACTTGCCCACAATCAAAACTTCATCAATGTAACACATCACACCCTCTAACCCTTGCAAGACTCTGTCCATGACCAACTGGAAGATTGCTGGTGCACTTGCCACACCATATGGTAGACGAGTCCACTGGAAGAGACTGAGATGAGTATTTATCGTGAGGAACTTTCTGGATTCATGCCCCACCTCTAGCTGCTGATAGGCATTACTGAGATCTAGCACTGTAAATACATGTCCCCCTGCCAAATTTGCGAATATATCTTCTAACTTAGGCAGTGCGTAAGAATCCACATTCAAGACTTTGTTCAACGATACCTTACAATCAACACAAATTTGAAAACCCCCTGACTTCTTAGGCATTATTACAATCGGACTTGCCACGCAGTTCTTGTTCCAGAATCAGGCATCATCCCTAAAGATTTGACCACACTGGCACTGTTCTTTGTAGTGCACTGTAAACATCTTTGTCTTTCCCCACACACAAGTATTTTTTCCAGCGAGGTAGTAGTACATCAGGACAGTCCCTGCCTAGGAGTGGTTCTGATTGACAAGGAGATGCTGTTACAATAGGTGGTAGACTGAACATGTGTCAATTTGCCCCTATCACTGTAACTTATATTTTTCCTATGATTTTCAAACTGTCTCCAGTGACTTCCTTGAGTGTTAAATTACAATGCTCCAATTTGACTTTAGGAAACATATCTTTTTAGGCTGATACAGATATAATGAACACACTCGTCCCACTATTTACTTCAATTTCCAACCGATGTCCCTTCACTGAGACTGCCACTGTGTGTGGCTTGCTAACAGCCTTGACATATACGCAATTATTACTTACTCGTCCTTGTAAATGTTTGATTCCTACCGAGCCTACAGATTCTACACTAGCATCGTCTTTTTCGACTACCTGTTACACCTTTCTCTTGCTGTGACATACTATTACCACATGTCCCTTTCTTCCGCATTTAAAACAGCTCCAATTCATTACTGGACATCTGTCACATGCATGGCCATGCCCACAACGAGAGCACAGGGCTTTATCAGATGATTTGGCATGCCCCTGTCCTCTTCCATAGCCTGATGGATGCACCTGGTGACCAATTCTTCTATCATCTTTCTCCTTCGTCTGCGGCCTGGGTGACAGTTTGTTCACTGTTTCTGGTGTAGTTGACTGCAAAAGTTTTGTTTGAGATGCTGCGAGCTCCATACTGAGAGCAATTGTATATGCCCTCCCAAAGTTGAGGTTACGTTCAATAAACAGCTTCCTTTGAATCAAGTCACTAGATAATCCCGCACACCAGGCAATCACACAACGCATCGTCAAGGAAATTGCCAAAATTGCATGTTTTAGCACAATTCTTGAGTTCCATTATGTACTGAGACACTGATTCTGTGGGTTGTTGTTGATCACATTTATGAAACTTATAGCGCTCAGCTATCACCATTCAGGCGGGTGAAAAATGGCGGGACAACACTTTCACTATTTCTTGGAATGTTTTTGAGATAGGGGTTTCAGGAAATAGTACATTTTTTAAAATTCCGTATGGTTTAGCTCCTACAAGAGTAATAAACAACGGCACTTTTTCTGTATTTTTGGTGCTATTCACGGTGAAAAATTGGCCGATCCTTTCAATGTACGACCTGAAATCTTCATTGTCCAAGTTGAATTCACCTATATGGCCAATCAAACCCATCTTAGTATGCACATAGCACTATCTGACATACGTATATTTTTAAAATCCCATCCTCATCGCCAGTTTACTGTTTTACATTTTATTATTGCTCATATACGTTACAACTTGCTAACAAGCTTACACAACAATATTCCTCCTTTTCTCATCGTACATCCAACAACTCTCTGTCCATGCCAACTGCTGCTCTTGCTCTCGTGCTATTGCAACCTTTACATGTTCGCCTTCCTACATAACCTTAACATTTATACACTACAGTAACTTTACATTTATACAGTACAGTGGTGCATGGTTATGTTTCATGTTAATGCATTCAGACTGTCTTGCCAGCAAATTGAGAGATGGTTAACATAATTTGCGTTGCTTGGCATTATGTCTGGTCTTGTCTCGTACTTACTCATAATAGATCATTGTAGCACAAGAACGTGCTGTGTTGTACCAAAGTCCAAACTGTGTAGCTTTTGTGACAGAAGCACAGTTTTGAACACAGCTTGCATGAAATTACGGTAGTACAGCAAAAATCCCAGGTCTCGCGCCTAAAATGCAGGAAGCTACAACAAAATGATTTGACACTTAGCAGTAGATGACTCTACTCTTGTCACATATGATTGACTGATATATAAGCCTAGGCAAAAAAATATGTTCATAAGTAACTCTTGTTCAGTTAAAAATGTTCTTTAAAATAAATACATCTGAACAGAATGATTACACATGAAATACAATAATGTTTCACACAAGATTAAAGTCTATATCATTGATTTTGGTGCATTCATTCACAAAGAAAAGTAGCAAACATGTTGTGGTGTTGAGTGTTGTTATTGAGTTGTTGCCAAACTTTCAGTTGGTATCGTATTCATGTAACTACATAGTGGCTTTTGTAAATTTATTTTCATAAATGTGCTATAAGATGCTGAAGAAATAGTTTGTACCTCAAAAATTAGTAATTGATATACAACCTATTTTCAGAGCAATATGTTATATGTGTTAATAAAGTTTGCAGGCTTTTGCAGCCATTGTCTGCAAAATCTTGGATTCTGGGTAGTAGCTGCGTCACTGTCGTTTTCCTTCCTGACGTTTTGGAAGATATTGCCGCCTCCATCTTAAGGGCGAAGTAGCAGCAGTGATAACTGTTACTTTTTGTTACATGTAATTGTCTGCCATTCATGTTCATTTAGTTATATATACTATCCTATACTGTAATGCTCCTTACCTACCATAACCCAAAGCATAGTTGCTGTGGAATTCAGGTATTTTATTTATATATATATAAATCACTGCATTAAAAACATGTACCATTTATAAAAACCTATCTATTCATGGATTTTTGTAGTGTTTAGTTGTATTTTTATGTTTTTATGTATACACACACACACACACACAATAATCATTGGCATTAAACACATGTACCATTTAACCCCAAGCATAGTTGCTGTGGAATTCAGGTATTATATACTCTATGTATATATACACACACACACACACATATATATATATATATATATATAANTTCAGGTATTTTATTTATATATATATAAATCACTGCATTAAAAACATGTACCATTTATAAAAACCTATCTATTCATGAATTTTTGTAGTGTTTAGTTGTATTTTTATGTTTTTATGTATACACACACACACACACACAATAATCATTGGCATTAAACACATGTACCATTTAACCCCAAGCATAGTTGCTGTGGAATTCAGGTATTATATACTCTATGTATATATATATACACACACACATATATATATATATATATATAAATCATTGCATTAAACATATGTACCATTAAAAAAAAAAATCTATTCATTGATTTGTGTAGTGTTTAGTTGTCTTTTTATGTTTGTAATAAAGTAATAACAAATGTTTTTCCTTTATCCTCATTGCTCCTTTCATTCCTGTGCAGTGGTACCTCAACACTTGATTAAATATAACTAAGTATCTGAGATCAATAAAAATACAAAGACACTCCTTCAGTTATGTGTTTGACTGTTTGAGTGAGCTGTACAGAGCTTGGGAACTCTCAATTTCTTTCTTTTGATATTTAGTGTAAATTCTTTGGCATTTACTTTCCAAATTAATTTTAATCCACCTTGGTGTCAATGATTAGATAATTTTTGGTAGTAGTGACAGTCATGTTGACTGCATGTTGCAGGTACCATTGCCCCTGCCCGAGAGATCCCTGACCAGAACGTCGAGTCTCCCATGAAAATCCTCTTGTCGAATCTGAATCTGGTGGTCCCAGTGGCCGCAGCTATTCTAGTCATTATCGTCGCTATCATCGTGATCTGCATCTTACGTGGCAAGGGCCATCATAACAAAGGTGAGCTGTCAGCAGTTCTCTGTATGCAGGTACGATCCCACCCCCGGAACGTGAGTCACCACCGATGAACAAGTACTTCCCATGGGTTCCTGAGTGGCTAGACCTTAACATTGTGGTGCCTATTGGAGCGACGATCGTCGTCATCATTGTGGGGGTTGTGGTCATCTGTGTGGCTCTGTCTCGTAGATCAAGGGGGCCAGAGCAAACACGACTCAGAGGTAAAGTTTAAAAACTTAAATACCTCCTGTATAGTGCATAACAGCATAGCAGTTTTCCTGGAATTCGGTAAGAAATATGGAACATAAGAGGGTCTCTATAAATCTGGATTTTTCACTTAGTTTTTTTGTTATTTACGTACTTCGTCACTTTTCTATAAACCTAACAACTAACCCAGAACATTTTGAACACACGCTTCATTATTTATAATGCCCTAGATTAATATTGGGGAATATCCATCTACAGTTCATTATGTGTGTGCCTGTCAACAACAAGTCCTAGACTGTGAGTAGTTGAATTCCTGTCCTTTTATATAATTCTAACAATAGAGTGGAGTATATATTATATTTTTATCGGTGTATACTACATCTCAAATACATACTGTATTTTAGCATACATTTTACAATGTACTTTACAGTGAACAGCCTAATTAACAAATTGTCTCGATGGACTCCACATCTTGTACCAGAGTCACATAGCCCCAACAAACACAGTACAACACAACCAGAACTGCAATCATAATGCTATGATTATATTTTCCATGTTGCTGCTTGAATTTACAGCCTGACAGTTTACTCATGCAACACAAAGAGTAGAAATTTTCGGAACCATTTAAAATGCACTCATTGACTAAGCTAGTTTCAATGATGGTGGTCAGATAGGAAATGTGGAATACATGATGGTGACAAAGATTGCAAATGTTACAGCTAAGGCATTTGAAGGTACAATTGTCATTATAATGAGTTAAATCGTGTACATTCCAGACAATATTTTTCTTTTAAGCATTTTACATACTTGCCACTTTAGGGAAAGCTTGCTATACAGTTTTGTTTTGCAAGGTTGTATGCTCTGTTGTGCCACATGACATGACAAAAATAGAAACAATTTCTAATTCGTAACTGTTGGTCAGATGACAGAATTTGTTAGGCTTTCATGAGATTTATTTTGTATTTTATTGGCTGTACACTTTTAAGTGCTGTGTTGGGGCTGTCACATTGTGCTTGTTGGGGCTGTGTGATTCCGGCATTTGGCAGACTCACAATCCTGTTTTCATTACAGTTGTCTTGATAGTAGGTAGGTATGTGGTGGGGCTTAATGTGTCGTCAGCAGCAAAGTCATTGGAGACTGATGGTGATTTTGTGGTTTTGAAAAATTTCACTATTAACAAAAAACAAAATACAAAATGACAAAAGATGACACACATCATAAAATACACCATTTACAATGACTGCATGAATAAATGTAAATACAGTAAATTTTGCTGTTAAAAATAGGGGAATGTGTAAAATGCCTGTTTACTTTGCACAAATCTAAACAGTGGATCAGCACTTGTGCCAAGTAATTGAAGAATCCTCCCAACACCTTAATTGATTTGGAAGTTAAATAAATAATATCCAGCACCACCTGCTTTGTTTATTTACACTGCTAGTCCGTGATGTAAACACCCATAATGGCTTGGTGTGGCAGGGACTGAGCGGGAGCAGAGAGGAGAATGAAGGCAGTCGATTCTGTTAGGGTACTGGGGGAAGAACAGAGGAAGAGTATTACTAAACGCAGCGGGTACAATGACAAAAGACAAAACGCTAGTAAATAAGGTATGTCACACATGTAAATGACTGCATTCGTGCACCAAGGTTGTGGTTTTCAAAAGTGTCACTGCTAGAGCTAGGGTCGTAGCTATGTGGCAAGCCATTTTGGACAAAGTGCTGCTGGGAATGTTGCAAAGATTTTACTGCACTGACGGAAGTTTCTCACATTTAGCATTTTATCATGAATAATGCAATATTTCTCGCTTGATGTCATGGTTGACATCTGCAATCTTTCGAAGATCCTAGTTATATTTTTAATAACTGATAGTAAAGTATTGACTGATACCTAAACTTAATATTGGCATTGGAAAATTGTTGGTATCGAAAAAACTCTAGTTTTTATGCTAACTTAGACTGTAATATGTGTAGATATCTGTAGTTCTAAGGAATATTTTAATTGGAACATGCCTACCTTTTAAAATATTGTTACTCTAATGTCTAGCATCTTTTTTTCTAGCAAACTAAAAGCGCCTCATCTGGCACTGCGTGTTAGGCTGATTTGTGGCCTATGCCTACCTATTAAATATTTGTGTCTTGTTAATAAACATAATGTATTCTTTATTCCATAAACAATAAAACACTGTATCGTCGGTTGCCAGCCAAATGAGTTGCTGTTAATATAATTTTAATTCTTCAAACCAGAAAAATATTTCTATCCGAGCTTTGGCTGCAATCAGGTATTTGGCCCAAGCCCGATTTTCAAGTACTTCCAGATGGCATTCTTAACCAATTTGGCAACGTTAGAGGGGCCACCTAAACTTACTATCCTCACTTATCATTATCAAGAACCTAACTTCAAAGCATGGAAGACGAGTGTAGTTTCCAAAGTTGGCAGATTTACAAACTGCACAAATGTTTAGTGCATAATTGTTGCAGTGAACTAAAAAAATCTTATCTTTCTTTTTTACACGCATTTATATCCATAATATATTATCACCTGCATGGGCAGAACAAGCACTGTGCGTAGCAATTCAGTTCAATATATTGAATTGTATGAACTGCGATAATCTTTCAACCTTGATATTATGAATGGTTCTTATTCAGGACTTCAGGAAAACGTGTCCATGTTTGTGGAATCAATAGCGGAATTACAGTTTATAGTTTTTATTGTTATCAGTGCATATGTGAAGGAAATGAGAGATAATGCGGCATAACACATGGAAAATTGTAAAAATGTCTGTTCATAAGTTTTTACATGGTAAAATACCCAGAAATTTTATTTTAGATACATTTAAATCAGCAATTTTATTACTGTTCTGTGATTATTAGAATTATTACAGAAGTTCATGAATAAAACATATAGTTTCTCCATATTTCATATTATTTTGTGTTTCACAAAAATTTATATTATTAACTGCAAAGAATTTAATTGTGTTAAACCTTTATTTTAGTGCCAGAATAAAATAATCATGCTAAATAAAATAACCCAGTAATTTGTGGAGAAATAAATTTTTTCTGTAAGCCTAAGTAATAATTTGGTGGTCATCTTATTTTTGAAGTAGCACTATGGTTTGGATAAATATGGCCAATCAAATCTTATTTATACAATTTCATGTATATGGTTACACATAAACAAATGTTTGAATTCTAGATTCAAACGTTTTTGCATCATAAAACTAATTTATGAAACATGCTGTTTTTTTCCTTCTAGTTTTGGCCATATCACGTTAACTGTGGATGTACAAAAGTGAAGTTGTAAAATATAACTCTTCCTCTTAATGCACACTACTACTTACTCATTTCAAAAAAATATAAATTTTACAAGCATGGTGGTTTTTCACACTTGCAAAAGTTTGATATTTTTTAAGCCAAGATCTGTTTTTCTACATCACGTATTGTGTTCCAGACGATGTTGTGTACAATCAGTCTGCTGGAGGCAACTCGACAATGGATAAACGACGCCCCGACCTGAGAGACGAACTGGGGTACATTGCTCCTCCCAATCGCAAGCTGCCCCCTGTCCCTGGTTCAAATTACAACACCTGTGATCGTATCAAGAGAGGTACAGTGATAAGTAAGAACATTCAGACAACATCTACTTTCAAATTTGGTCGGTGTTTTGCTGAATGTTTCTATTGCATGAACTTCACCCACGTATGGTGGTTGGCATTAAACAGTAATTACATTCGGGGGAGCATGTCAGATGAAGTTTAAAGTTTGCCTAATTTTAATATTATGCAGACAAATAAATTATCTTGGTTCTTTATCAGAGTTTTTTATATAATTCCATAGAGTATTCCAGTTGGAATATTATGGGACACACTTTTAAAGTGCATACAGTAAAATTATAATACGACGTACTCCACATTAATGTAGCTTTCACTTTGACGCACAATTTTCAATTCCCACCAAAATACTTTTTTGTAAATTATGTAAAAATATTTCACTTTGACACACAAAATTTACGTTGATTTATAGTACAATGGAGATTATTTCACCTTGTGTCTTCCAAAATGGGATTGATTAAATATTTATCCATGGGGATTTATGTAAAGGTATTGAATTTTTAACAATTTCAAACACCTAAATTGGGTTTAATTTACCAATAGGATATGTAAGAAACATGGAGATTGCCAATTCACGTTGAGTATATTGGCGTATACGTTGCAAAAAATTGATTCTTGCTGTCGACTTGGAATGCCATCTAACCTATTCTGCCTACTTAGATTAATGGTGTTGGCATAACAGCACCATCTTGAATTCTTTCATACATCAGAATGTGAATGTATAAATGGGTAGCCATATATACATGCTTTGGCACAGCATCTCATAATATACAGTTACAAGAATGACTTTGTAAAATCGCTGCACTTGTAAAAATTTTAACTGATCAATTTTATGTCCTGAAAAGTTTAGAAATTGTGTGTTAAAGTGCATTTAAACACCCCCCCCCTTCCCCCTTCTTCATGGATATCATATCTAAACATATACCGTGTAAAATCAAGATAATTTTTGTATGAAATGTTAATTTTAGTACTGTTTCATGCTCGCTTTTTAAAAAAATTCTCCTTGTAATTACATATTAGTTTTCTTCACTGAAATGTCTTATTGCGCCATTATTTCAAGGAGCCCATATTGTAAAGGTTTAAAAATATGATTTTCAGTATAAGTACCTTCATTACTAAGTATAAAAGTTGAGGTTTTATTGATGTACGTTATAATGAGATTTTACTATCCATTGTTTGTGTGCATTCACAACTCTTGAGTTTTGTATTATACAGTAAAATCTGGTTATAATGTACATCAATAAAGGCCTCAACTTTTATACTTAGTAATGAAAGGTTTTGTATAGAAAGGAAGAAATTATGGCACAATTAGTTATTTCAGTAAAAAAAAAAAACTTTGAGTTACAATTTCCAAATTTTTTAGGGGTTAAATTGATCAGTTTTGATTTTTACGAGCGTAGCGATTTTATAGTCATTCACGTAAGGAGGTTTACTGTATTTTACAATATGCTGTACCAAAAAGCGTTATATACGGCTACCCATGTACACATTTTTTTTTTATGTACAAAAGAATTCAAGATGGTGCTGCATGTCAACTTAGTTGGTCTAGGTTGACACATGGAAGATGGCGTTACGAGTCAACAGCTCGAATTGATTATTTGGAGCATATATGTAAACAATATACCGAACATGACTACGCAATCTCCATGCATATTTTTTTTAACAGTCGTATTGGTAAAAAAAACCTGATTTTGGTCGTAAATGGTTAAAAAGGCAATACTTTTATGTAAAGCCCACATCCGGACATTTAATTAAACCGACTTTTTGAAAATAATCTTTGTCGTACTGAAAGTAAATGTAAATTTTGTGTGTTAAAGTAAAATATTGTTACTTAGTTTACATAGCTTTGTAGGGTGGGAATTGAAAACTGTGCGTCAAAGTGGAAGCTACATTAATGTGAAATATGTTGTATTGGAATTTTACTGTATTGATTTTTGTAAGTTATATGAATATGTACCTACTTCTGACTGTATCCTTATTGCATTGAATTTTGTTTAATGTCAGCTGCCTTATAACTTAGAATGGAAAGTCTTTTAACCCTTTTAGCAATTGTGGCTGCAAATAATTGTATAGCTATAAATATCATTATACATATTGCTAATAGTTGAAATTATCATATCCACAGCTATGGGGTTATGTGACCAAAGCATGTTGCACCAGTGGCTGGCATGATTTGTATTAAACATGTAAAGTGCCTAGCAAATGCTTTAAACTGCCGTCTTGTTATCTATGTTTTTTATTCTGTGTTCGTTTCATACATGTTTCCTATTTTAATTTTTGACTCAATACTTGAACCTGTCATGGTACATTTACAAAGACAAGTAGACACACAAAAAAATATTTACCTTTCTTTCAAAACCATACAGTTAATGAGGGAAAATAATGGTTTAAGATGTAGATTTTTTACCATATTTACCGTGCTACTTTATTGAAAGTAAATTTACCAGTAGTCTTACACACATATTTAACACATGTCAGATCCTTATTTATTTGAGTGACTGGAAACATCTACAGTACAGTTAAAATTTTTAAGTCTGAAGCTGTTTTATTATTTATTTCAAATGAATGAGACTGAATGTACAATGCATATATGAGATGTAAAACATAAGGGCCCCCTCCCCCCTCTATCTTTTGATAGCTGAGAATGTCAATTGCACACGAGCCATCACCATAGTAAGGGATTTATTGGGACTTCTTGGATGAATCATTCATAACAACGGTTTACACCTTTTGACTGACAGCACCTTTTCACTTTGTCCACGTAGGCACTTAAACTTTGTTAGTAATTGTCCAACAAACATATTTTATATCATGACGTGAACATATGAGGAAAGCAATGTGTTCTTGTTGTTATAGTTACTTAGGAGAAATTAAAAGACTGTATATGAAAGGAGTTCTGTGGTAAATACTACATACCCTCAATTTTTGGGAAGGTTTTACAACTAATTTGTCATAACGAATAATTTGCTTAAATGTTATGAGGTTCATTAAACTTTTGTTAAGACTAAGTTCTTATAAAATTACTTTTCATTTTCGTTTCCGTTTCATTAAAGTTCTAAATAGGGGTGTGCAAATAGTGGATTTTCATGTTCGAATATTTTCGAATTGAATGGTAAAATTTTCGAATATATGAAAAACCATTCCCACAGAAGCGCAGTATATTTTTACAAAATTATTTTCTGCTTATATTGATTTTAAAAAGTATGCTCCAAAATGTAACCATTAATAAATAATACAGTGTCTGTGTGTGCCTGTGTGTGTGCGAGCGTGTGAGAGTGTNTGTGTGTGTATATATATATATATATATATATATATATATATATATATATATATATATAATATAACGATTTTTGTGTGAAATATGAACATATGAGACAGATACATTGTGACAAAACAATGATAATATGCATGCATTATCGCCGTAGGGAAGAAACATTTTGGTCGTCAGAAAATAGCTTAAAATTCTTTGTAATAAAAATAAACCCTTTATCAGGAAAGGAAACTATTTCCTTGATATCACAGTTTTATTTTCAGTTATCATTGTTTGCAACTTGTGATTGGCGTACTTTCGCGGTTGAATTTGTAGAAGATTCTGCAAACGGCGAGTGCTTGCGGTTGCAGCCAAGATCAGTATCTACTATGTACTGATCTTGTGTTGCAGTGCTATTTACTAGCGTACTGCAAATGTACGTTTTCCTAATTTCTTGCTACCGTGGTCCTGAGTTGGCAACATAATTTGTTTACCGTAAGTTGTACTATAGTACATGAATCTTATAAATGCAAACATTTGCAACCAGCTTGCAACCAATTTAACTGGTACAGCGCTCTGCTAACTAGCGCAGTTAGTTCACATTCCACCACAGCTATGAAGCGACGCCATGTTGGTATTGTTCATGTTCACCGTTTTACTTGCTCTGTGGTCCACTGTGTGGCTGTTTCATGCCATGTACATAAATTGTAGTGATAGGTAGAATCGAGTCAACAAAGATCGACTCGTCACTCGAGTAGAGTTTTTTTACAGCAGACATTGAGCTACTGAAGGTGCAAGTTGAGTCACTGTGCTTTTAGGTTATAAACAACAAATATTGGCACCTAACAATTATCTTTCGTGTGTTGCGAGTCAATAATTGTATGTAATTAAATTGCTAAAGTAGCGCTGGAATGAAAACAATAACTTGGCTACATGCCTTGACACTTGGTTGATGTTTGCGATATTCAGCTGTGATAAAATCTTTTTGTCTCAACTGCACCTCACATCTTCAGCAGAAATATGCATAACTGTAAACTTGTAATTACTTTTCTCATCTAATTACTGTTTTAAAAACATGTGTTTAAAAAAAATAACTACTATTAGGTAACAAAAACTTTAAATGTGGACTGCTTGTCCACTCATCTGGTGGCATGCTGACAGATCAGCCTGTGAGCTACCCTTCCACTCCATAACTCTAACAGTTATATTTTTTTTTTCTACCAGCATCAGGAAGCACATGGTCATTCACTCATTGGTGAGAGGGAAACAGTAGCTTTGAGAATCACTAACCCTGGCAAAGAATTATTCTCCTTCAACTGCAAACAATAAGCAAGTAGAAATGTGTCTTTTTTCCATAAATGAAAATAAATGTGTGGGTGATAGCTTTTATTAATAATTCTGGTTTTTATCACATTTCAAAACGAGTTATTCAATAACATACCAATGTAAACAACCTCTCCGGGATCTAATGTTCGTTGATTGGCCGCAGCATCAAATGGCAGTTATTCATAAAAATAAATAGGCCGCCGTTTTTCATCATTGCCGAAGCTCAGAGTGGGGGTAGTCCGGGTCCCGTGAGGGGCCCTTTACCACCCAACGGAGTTTCATGTGACCTACAGGGAGATTAGGAAGAAGCAAGATTAGCCCCCTCCCAACTCCCTGCACCATTCCAATCTGTAGTTAGGGAGGTTGCGCAGCTAACATTTAATGGGCCCACTGAGTTTCCCCAGCAAGCCCAGTACCCAAGAATGTTCCCCTCTCCTCCCCTCCTCCTCTCGAACAGGAAAAGAAGAGGGAGACAGCTCTGCCTGGTAAGTGACTCTATTTTTATTACAAAATTTTTAAAAGCAGGTTTAGTAAATAACCTGGCTAAGCAATATAATTCCCTGGCCATGTTTTATGAATTAAAAAGTGGAATCTAGTACCATAAGTTAGGAAAATAAACATAGAGTATAATATCCAGTGATGCTAAGTAACGCAAGGTTAAGTTGGTTGTGCTCATGCATGAAATGGATGAGGCTGAAATTATGGTCGTAACTAAAAACTGCAGTTAAAAATTAAAGAAAAACCTTCACTGGGCAACAATAAGATATACAATAAATAAGCAATATATAAGTCAGCACGTTTATGAAGCTACAATCGCTGGAGACGCAAGGTATGTCAATAGTGGCGGGAGCGCGATGTGTGTGCGGCGAGAGCTGTAGGGCGAGTGACTGGCGTGGGCCAGGCGCGAACTAGTTTTGTTAAACCGTCCCGGACCGATTGGAGAGAGCTCACGGGAACGGGAGTTTGTAGAGCGCGGGTTATAGATGCAGTTTCGTTAAGTTACTGGGAGACTTTTATCGCTAACTAATTTTGTTCAATTGTTTTCTTTTGTTTTAATGCTTTTAAGTTTGTAAACGCGGCATTTTAGGACGTCGAAGTTGGGTGTTTGTGTCCGGGAAGTATTTACCAAGTTTTCTAATTATTTTATTATTATGGTTTTTGATTTTGTCGTACTAAGAATTACTTTGTGAGACTATTTTATTTCCAATTAAAGGTATTTTTAGGGCTTCATGCAAGTCTAAAGTACGTGTGAATCCATGCGCATTTCCCAGAACTCTTAGGAATTTATTTTGCACTGTTTGTAGTGATTTAATTAATACCTTGGCTGCATTTCCCCAGATTTGATTTCCATACATTAGGGCCGATCTAACTAGGGAAGTGTATAATAAAAGTTTAAGCTGCAGGGGGAATCTAGGTGATTTTAAAAGAGGGTAAAGTTGTGGAAGTGTAGCCATTGCAAGTTTAAGTGTATGTTTTATTTGGGCATGCCATCTTAATTTTTCGTCTGTTATTAGGCCAAGGTATTTTGCTTTTGTGGAGTAGTGGATTACTTCGTTATTGTATTTTAGTGGTTTTAAGTTATTAGGTTTTCTTCTCAGTGTTATTAAAAGACCCTGGGATTTATCCGCGTTTATTTTAATTTTCCACCTATCGCAATAGTCTCTCAGCTCGTCTAACTGAAGTTGGGCATATATTTGAAACATAGTCTATTGATTTATCATGGGCAAAAATAATAGTATCATCGGCGTACAGTTGAACTTTAGCATGATTATTAGGGATGTGAGCTTTATAAATATTATAAATAAAGGGAGAAAGAGCGGAGCTCTGTGGAACACCCGCTTGTAGAGTGCGCGTTTTAGATGCGGCATTATCACTCCTGACGTAAAACTTACGAGAGAGTATTTGGCAGGTGTCTGGCGTCTAAGATCTTTGTGTATTGCGACACGTCGCGAACTGCGGCGGGGGCAGCAGGTGCTACCATTTGTGTTTGCGCTCTGGTGGTAAACTTAAGCTCAGCTGCTGCCTGCCGGCGCTGGATGATTTCAAGTACCTTGGGGCACCGTTTCGAGAATGCCGGATGAGTTCCTTGGCAATTACAGCACTGTGGGTTGGCTTGTTTTTGAGGGCAGTCATCAAGCTTGTGCTACCCAACGCAGTGAGGGCAAACAGATTCCAGGTGACAGAAATTTTGAGTGTGGTCCAGGGCTAGACAATTGCGACATTGGGCGACCTCTGACATCCATTTTCTATATTGCCTGGGATGGATAACAGTCATGTTCAGCCAGGTGATTGAGACAAGAATGAACAAATTTAAATTAATAGGCATAAGAAGTCAAGAAAATTACCATTTGAAATGGTAATGTAAATTATTTACAATTTTTGAGTAAGATATTTGAAGTTTTATTGTGAATAGTTCGTAAATTACTATTTGCAACTATTCAAATTTTTTAATATTCGCACACCCCTAGTTCATAACGTAATTTCCATTTTCGTTTCGTGAGAAAAAAGTTACATTCACACAACCCTCATTTTCAGTCCTGTATTTATCTCCAAAACCTTAATCATTATGTAAGACTCCCACTATTATTTTTTAAATTATTTTCTGAGAAAAAAATGTGCAGATGGTACACGAGTAAATAGAGACATCTTGACCTAGTAATATATGCTGTATAGACACAATATTACAATGGAGGTATGATATAGGGAAACTGCTATAAACACAATATTAAATCAAATGAGACATTTCCAGTGAAATTAAGAAACTTAACGTGACAAACACCTAGCAAAAAACTAGTTAAAACCAACATTTTTCAAAGGAATATATGCTGTAGTGATATCTTAAAATTTCACAGATTAATGAATTTGTTTTATTAAAAAAATACAGAACTTTGTTAGAGTGGATGGGAGATAAATTATGTTAGTGCAGATGGAGAGCAGTGAAAGACTGATTATTATGGGAGAACTTATAGCATATCCGTACGAGACACCTAAATTAAAGGCTGAAATGATTACAAAATAAGCCACATATCATTTAGAGCAAAACTATTTACATATTTGGCAAATACAGGTCTGCAGAGGTTTGTTGGAGGCAAAAGGGGAAGAGTAAACAAAAAAGAATACAGGAAGAAATTTTATTGCAACAGTGTGCAAGAACATAGGAACATAGGGTGAGGAAAATTTACTTGTACTGTAATAAAGACCACAGGAATTTACTGAAAACCTTTGCTGATTCATGACAAGAGGAAATAAATGCAAAAAGAATGTGCACAACATAAATATTTTACATCAGGCATCCATAAAACACTAGTAAGACAGTGTATCTAAAAAGTACAAAATTGTGTTGCATAACTAAAGATTGCACTTATTACACCGTATTTATATCAAATAAATGCTCCTGTTTTTAAAAAAAAAATTGCACATTGAGTAAAGGAAGGGAGGGTTATATATTTGTGATTTAGGCCTTTTTGTCTGCCAGTGAGGTGCAACTGCTAGTTGGCTGTGCTGGCTGATAAATATCGTAGTAACACAAGGGAGGGGAGGCTGTCAGTCAACAGGTACAGTCTGAGCATGACCCACACACAACCAGATGAGATATTTAAACATAAAGGCCACTTATCTTGTGGCAAGTCACTTCTCCAGCTAAAATATGACAAATTTTTCATTTTTGTAAGTGTAATTACTGTTAAAAAGTTACTTGCCAATTAGAAACATGAATAACTTGAGTAAAAACTTCAAATGACCTGGGTGCTAACTGATGAGCCTGGAGCCACATTTCCACTCCACCTCCGTTATAAACTGTTTTTTTTTTTTTAAATCAAAATTAAGTGGCTGATATTACCATCTCTGACTTAGCTATACACTCTTCAGCAGCACGGAAATGGAAGTGGCATGCTGTGTAAATAACTAACCATGAAGGGACTGTTGTTACTAGTAGAAACTGGTTCCAAATTTTATTCCAGTACACCATCGTGAAAAAAGGGGAGTGGAGTTAACTGGCATTATCCCCTAGTAAATTAACAATTAACAATTAAATAATTAAAATCAATTAACAATTGCCTTTAACAAAATAATAATAATAATGAATATGATTATAATAACTAAAATATGAACAACATGAAAGGAAGACATCTGTAATTATGACCAGTGGTACAGTTTATTGCAAATGGGAAATATGTTTTAAAAAAAATTTTTATGGTCCAAAAAGTAATACATTGTTGCACATTTGTATAGTATATCCGATTATTAGGTACAGAATTTATTTCCTTTCACAATGCTAAGTGTGACCTATGCACAAACTGTATCCAAGGAATTTGCAGTTTCTTTATGACTTGTGCAAATACATGTTTAATTATTTGTTTTAACCTACCTTTTCCTATAAATATTTGTAAATTCAGTCATAAATTTGAATAACAATACTTATTTTCTATTAAAATCTCTATTATTTTGAGAAAATATGGTAAGATATTATTTGAAAACTGTTCTATGTTTAGCGGCTCCAAACATATAATTTTGGATCTGTTTTATTGATAATGGTGTACACTAATAAACATTTCCTAGATAAGTACTTAAGTACTTTGGTCACTTGCTGACACTGGTGTAGTCATGCACCATTGACTTCCCACTGCCAACAGTAACACACTCTATCTTTACATCCTACATCGGCTCTCAATACCTCAATGTTAAGAGCCGCCCAAATCTATTCACTCACTCATTTACATCATACACACATTACAGTCGCACGACAGGTTTTATTCTTATATGTTGTTGAATTATTTATCACTACTCATCGTTTATCGCCTGGTGATTATTGATTTATTTATTTTATAACTTTGTTATTTTGATTTAATTTTTCTTTGATGTGTTATATTTTATTTATCCATTTGCGGTGTTTTGTGTTGTGCTTGGCTCGGTCCGACAGGTCATGGGGGCTCATTCCGTAGTCATGCCACGTGGGATCCCCGCCACCCACGCAATATGTATGAAGAACTCACTCTTCATAATCCAGGAGGCCGCAGAATTCCAGCACATCCCAATTCAGATGAGACAATGTACCACCGTGCAGGTAAGATCTGGCCTGTCATCAATACGTGGGGTGTCATCTACAAAGCATACATTGTCTAAGTTCATAATTTATTTAACTACAAGTGCAGCTCATTTAGATGCAAGAAAACAAATGTTTAAATTTTTTGATGAGGCACTGGAATGTGAAAATCTGTGGTGTTTCTCCTTCTTTGATTTAAAGTATTATGCCCTATTATAAAAGAATCTCATACCAATAAACATGCCTTCACAAATTAAATTATGACTTGTTTGTTCTGCATCATTTTAAACTCTCCTGTTATGTACACCAAAGAACATGTGTAACATTCAGATTAAAGAAAATATTAATCATTAACATAATGAAGGGGAAAAAAAAACTGGAGTAGATCTGCATAGAGACAGATAAAACGGTCAGGTTTGCATCTAAATTTAAAACTTGTGTGAAATTATGAGATAAAGCAGTATAGCAGTCGCTCAAATAGTATGCATAATCTGGTAGCTTACCCTGGCTATCTGACCATATATTTCCATATATTTTACACCACCGCGTAATTTACGTACCCTAACATTTTATCACTAAACCATGCAATAAAAAATTCAGCATAATTTATGCAATAGCTTTTCTGGGTGACAAGTGACGGGATGTGGAAGGGCAGGGTGGCAGCTGGCACAGAACACGACCGGCCAGCAGGCAGCAACCCCGCGCTGGAGACGAGTAAACAAGCTATTTGTAAACATGCCCAGAGGGAGAAAAGTAAAGCCCCCCCCCTCCCCTTACCNCTTACCCTTACTCTACCTGTTTCATAGGCTGTGCGCCATGCCACGCCTCTCCACCCTCACCCCCTAACCATAGCTGAGCTAGTCTGCCAACCACTCCACACCTCACCCCTTTTCTACGTAGACGCACCAATCTGCCGACCAAGCCAGCCACGGCTTAGAACAGTTCTAGGTTAGAACTAGCAGAACAGTTCCAAGACGAGTCAAGGATGGATTGCCAGATTTATTCTTCTAAAACACCAATAATGATTTATTTTTCATCTTATTTCAGAATGATGTATTCTACATTTATGTTTTTAATTCTTCTTTTTTTCCTATTTTCATAAGTTTACATTTCAGTTTTTTAATTGCATATTTTTATCAGTGTTCTTTAAATTTTGTGTTGCCAAAGTATAAAAGCTGGGAGTATACAAACACACTGTTTCGCCGAGAAGGGTGAAAAGTGGGATGTGAGAATATGTGCCGGCACATCGGCCTAACCAGGCGGGGTGTTGCAAGTTCGCAGCGGCCGGAATGTGTGAATCACTGCGCGGCGGCCGGAACGTGTCAATCACTGCGCGGCGGCGTGTGAATGGTTACGTCACGATCTCAGCTTCATATATTATGTAGTTGTTGGTGTTTGTTAACATCAAAGTGTTTATCACATTATTTTGAGATCCTTTAGGGTGCATCATTTTAGTTTTATTAAAATTATAACCTCTCTTAAAACATTTTTTCCGGTGGCCATACATAATTTACGCACCTCAGACTTTAATTGTAAAATGTGGTACAAAAATTGTGTACTTCATATATTACCACAAATACTTCATATATTTCCTATTTGTGGGTGTTCATATTTTTTTAAGCTGTTTGTCACAAAAATAACCAGAAAATATTTTATGACACATGACACATTGTTAGTACATTAACTAATACCTTCCCACATTTTTTTACGCTTGGCTAAACCGTGTTCAACTTTCAGTACAATATTTTTTTCCAAGATGATTATGAACATAAAACCTACCAAAAACATCACCAATTTGGAACTTTTTTTTTCAAAAGAGGGCAAATCTACAGCAAAATGCAATAAATGCTGTAAAACCTTTCAAATGCCTACAGGTTCAACAAGCATGATTAGACATCTCAGTTTGCATGCTCAAGAGCTCAATGAGTTTAACAAATTATGTCATGTAATAAAATAAGGGAACTCTCTGAAACCTGCAGAACATGCAGAAATATTAATCTTTTTGCNATTAGACATCTCAGTTTGCATGCTCAAGAGCTCAATGAGTTTAACAAATTATGTCATGTAATAAAATAAGGGAACTCCCTGAAACCTGCAGAACATGCAGAAATATTAATCTTTTTGCAAAAAAAAAAAAAATTCAAAAAATTGTTTTTAAATTAATAATTGCTGATGTATATTAGATTTGAATGTTTTACAATGCCTACTTTCTTTTATTGTTATGTAGAGATATATCAGTTGCTTAGTGAGTTTTGTTCATTTCATTAATGTAAAAAATTAATTAATATTATTGGTACTAAAACATAGAAAATACTTATGTAAATTGCAGTATTCATTTAATGCTGAAAGTAATTTGGACAACTCTTTTATAAAAGTTCAGTTTGACTCGAGCTCAACTCAACCTCGTGATCTTCTCAAAAAATTTACTCAAACTTGACTTGAATTCAGAAACCTGTGCTCACAGACCCCTAGCTAATATGCCAGTTGACGAGCACCTCCAATGCCCTCATGCTGACGCCATCTGCTCTCAGAAGCACGCATGGTGTGGTCACCCCTACTGTTGATGAAACACAGGGCGGATATGTTACACAACTATCTGTGTAAGCCTATCATTGGAAGCAAGTTTTTCTCTCCAGAGCATTTGAGTTTTAACCAACACCATGAGTCTAAACTCTATTGATAGGTCACCAGAGAGAATTCCTGATGGAACCAACAGATTGTCGTTTGGTCACGTGTAAATTTTCAAGAGACTTGTGGGTTTTGCAGCAGATTTTCCTAGTGTAGACTTAAAATTTATTCACATGGAAATTTAAGCTGTGGATCCTAACTGTCTCGGTGCTATGTAGTCCAACTCCTTACATACTGGTTGTGCCTAGGTACCAACTGTCCAACCAAGCCAACTGAGCAGGTACTCTTTTTGTGGTAGCAAGTATGTCAGTGGTATGAGTATTGCTCGGCATCGCTCTCTTTTGTTAATGCTAGTGGTGGCAGCATTAGTGATGTCTGCAACTTGGGTATGAGTACCCTTCAGTCTATCTGTATTCTGTTGTGGTGGAGGTTATGTACACACAGAATATCCCAGGTAGTCATATACTGAGTAGAGTGAGGATGGTGTACCTTTCAGTACCTTGGTTAAGGGATTGTACGAGTTTTCATGCGAAGTGGGCGATATGTAAGCGAAAGGGCAGAAAGCAGGTGTTTCTATGCTACCCATTTATGTACACTATAGATTTCCCTTACGCCAGAAAAAGCAAGTGCATGCAGCCCAGGAGAAAACAGTTTTTTTTTCTGGGCAACAGCTTTATCTCTTGAAGGCATGTAAGGGGAGGAAGAAAGAAGGGTACATGGCTGAGCGACAGAGGATGCAAGGATACCATGCTGGTTGCTAGGTAACCGCTTCCCCTCATGTCAGGCGTGTAAAGGGAGGGGGAACAAGGTCGCACCTGACTGCCTGATTCACAGACTCATCACATGAACTGGAGAGCACTGCACTTAACATATTTCATACCAAGTTATTTGACATTTGCATTAACAATCGGGTTAAAAACTATCATTGCATAAAATCTTAAGTGAGGGAACCAAAAGATTTTTCAATCCATTCAATACCCGATAAACTATAAAACAGGATAATTTTATCATTATTTACATAGAATTTTGCTGGAACCACCGAAAATTATCTATGGATACCATTTTACGGTACATGTGTTTTCATTACATTGAGAATCCACTGTAATTTGAATGTAATAGGTAGCATGTTTGTGTGTTGATAGCCTAGTTGTATACATCCTGCCAATGCTGTGTGCTGCAGGATGGATTACCAAATGTAAACAAACAGGCATTTGGCATTATCCATTTGATGGTCATGGTCAGAAACCATTTTGATGGAAGCCTCGAGCCATCAGAAGTGTTCTTTAGAAAGATCTCAGAGATTCAAAACTTCAGCTCTTGTACAGTTTTGCACGGTGCACTCTACTGTACATTCTGAATGATGTTTTTTAATAAGCAAGTTGCATTTGTATACAGGACAGCCTACAACTGCTTTTCATGCATTTAACACAACTATTGAATAAAATGGTTAAAAACCTACAAGTCTCATTATGAAACAACTGTTATATGAGCAGCAATCAGTTTAGAATCTAGATTTATGTGCTACCATTGACAATTTGAGGACTATACCCAAGTGTAGGTCAGGCGACTCTTGTAAGAATATTTCTCTTACAATAAAAAATGAAACTTGCCCAGACCTTTCACTATTTTTATTAGTACTTTACTAGAAAACAACATAATGCCAAAAAAAATTATATAATTGCTTAAATTAACACAATGGACTGTAAATTCTATTACATACAGAAGAACGTTTGATTGGATCACAGCTAACTCCACAGTTTGTTGGCTGACAGTCGCCCAACAATGAAAGTCTGATGTGTCATTGACCAATAGAACGGCAGTAAGTGAGAACAGAGACCAATAGAACATGGTGTTCCTAAATGGGTAACTCACTTCTAGTTTGTGTATAATGTTAAAATTGCAGTTATAAAATTCTACAAATGCAAAGTAAGAGAAGATTTGTACTGTACATTTTACTGCACATTGTTAGAACATGCACCAACAATGTAAATGCAGTATATCTTGAGTCAAAGAAGGAGAAACCATTCATGTTTTCTTTGTACATGTTTCTGAGCTTGATAGCTGCCTTAATAAAACTATGTTTGTCAGTTCTGCAGTATTTCATTGGCACTAATAAGTTGGGAAGCAGTAATACTGTAGAGTGGTGGATAATAAATTCACTAGCTTTTAAATTGAAGTTGTCAATTTCAAGTAATTTTTGTGGAAAGAGTAAAGATGTTTTAACTAAACATTGTTACCAATGTCATAATACCAAGTTTAGTAGTCTCTTTTAAAGTTTATAAACCAGTCAAAATAAGAAAGGTCAGTCGTGCAAATAGTTTGTATGACCCCCCATGTTCTATTTCCCTTCACTAACCCATTGTGAATTACTTTTGGTGTGACCAAGAGCTTAAGGATGAAGTTATTCTAACTCTGCAGAGGAACCAGGTAAGTAACTTGATACCCTTTTGTAGTATGTTTGAAAATGTCACTTTTGAATTATTTTTTTTTATTGGTATTACTGTTTATTTTTATAGTTGCTTTGCATGACAGTCACTGTATGTTTGTGTATCCACCGATGTCAATTCCTGGAAGCATTTCATATGATTGCATTTATCTTCTGTGGTTGTAATTTTCAGTAGTTTTGTTTGTATATGGTTGCTGTTATAAGTATGGTATGACTAACTTTCAAGTTTCAATATCTTTTTAAATATAGTATAGTGTTGGCATTAAGTTCCGAAGTGGTTTAAATATTAAGACTGTCCAGTAATATCAAGGTATAGTAGTGATGGACATTATCTCTTTTTATGTGAAAGGGTTGTGTATGGTTAATAGTTTTATTGTTTCATTTACTGAAAAGTTAGTTACGTTTGTATGATACAGCTAGTATGTAGTAATACATTAATGTTGTTAAACTTTTTTGGACAATATAGACCAAATGAAACATCCATGATCAGTAAATCAAGTAAATGCATTGCATAGGCACAATTTTTGTAGTGAGACCACTATTATATGATTGGTGTGTAACTGTTTCGAGCAGGTTTGTGTTCTCACAACACATGCTGGTGGAGAAATGTAAGTTTGTCAAATTCAATCTATTTCAAATAATGTAACATTTTAAATTGAAGCTTAACTGAATATCAGTTCTTCCAGTAGTTCTTGCTACAATTTGCATAAGAGTGAGCCTAATTGTGATAAAAAATTTAACATATATTTTGGATAGTGATGGACGAGTTTGATTTTTACAACTTCGAGTCTAGTGGAGATGTATGAAACTGGAGTCGAGCAAGTCGAGTTCAGTATAGAATTTTTGAGTTAAAACAGAGTTTTCACAATAAATGTAAATGTGTACTAGTTTCTACCAATAAGAATAATCCTTTGCCTGGTTAAGTGATTCACAGCATTACTTTTTCCCTCCTGCCGATATGTCAATGATTATTATAGGAACACTAATGGCAGCCACGTAATATTGATAGAACAAAAGTTAACTGTTACAGGGGTAGAGTGGTGGGTAGCTTTCAGGCTGGTCGATTAGCATGCCGCCAGGTAAGCAGACAAGCAGTCGACATTTAAAGTTTTTGTTAGCTGCTCATTTCTTGTAACACAGGTTTTTAAAACAGTAATGACATAAGCAAAGTACTGACAAGATTACTATATCTATGCATATTTCTGCTCAAGGTTTGATGGGCCATGAGATAAAGAGGCTTTTCGTGTTTAAATACGTTTATGGTTGTATGTATTTGTGTTGTGCTGAGACTTCACCTTGACAGTTTCGGGGTTGTGTCCCACACAGGTGGCAAGAGGAAGTGCTTCGCCAGGAGGCAAAATGGCTCAAGTTGCAATTATAATGCCCACCTATTTCTGAGATCTTGATTGAGGGGGTGGGGGGGGGTGGTTATTTTGAGAATATACAATACTGGTACTTGAACTCCTTGAGGTCACCAACAATAAAACTCCAAATGTGCGTATACTGATGTTTTGTGTGGTGTCCATGTCTATTTGCCTTTGTCATCATGCCAGTTCCAGCGCACGTATAATGTTGTGCTATCAACTTCCTTCCACGGATTACTCTGCTTTCATCACTGCCTAATGGAATGTTGATGCATTGAACGTAAATTTTCATAGAAGTGTTATATTTGAATAAGGCTTTTGTTTTATCATCAGGCAAAAAAATTTTGCAACAGGAAACTAATGCAATTAAATATGCTCTTTATTCTTGCCTCAGTTGTTTTGTTAACACAATCAATTGTATAGAATAAACAAAGCATTAAGCATGCATTAAGTAACCAACCATCAACACTTGTACACTAGCGCTTCACAACGTTGTTGCTAGAATAGCTCGTGTGTCACGCATCATTGGGTTTTATCGCAGCCAAACATCACAAACATTAACAGTGTGTCACTACATGTAGCCGAGTTATTGTTTTCATTTTGGTACTCATGAGTTTATGATCCTTTTACCAAATACTTAATGTATTTCATTTTTTAAGATAATTATATTAGACACATTTATTATATTTTATGTATTTAAGTTACTTAATAAAATATGTAGCAAAAGTAATGTTGTCTGTAAACAAAAATATGTGGTATGTTTATGCATGGCATATGTGTGTGAACATGGATCTGTGCATGCACACACATTATACATACATTATACTTCTCTTTACTGTATGTATTTTCACACAGCTTTAACATAGTAATTAATAGTTATTTAGTTCACCTTTTCAATATTTGTATCGATTTCGACACAATTATTGACTAAAGTAAAATATGAATTATTTTTAATTCTGTGAACATATTTTTTTATGATAGACTTTGTGAAAAAATTATTTATTTGCACAGGTATGGAAGATGAAATCTGTCCATATGCAACATTCCATCTGCTTGGCTTTCGAGAAGAAATGGACCCGAACAAGGCTATGCAGTTTCAGACTTTTCCACACCAAAATGGGCATGAGCGCACGCACAGTGGAACCATGGGTCCAATAGGTGGGGCAAGTAATGGTCATGTTCACCAACGTAGTGGCTCTCAGTCTATGGTAAGTGGATGTATTATATAATAAAAAATAAGTGAATAATTGCTGAACAGCTTTGCTGTGGTAGATGTTCGATACCTTACGCCCACAAAATTATATATTAGTTGTAATGAGAAGCTAGTTTAAAAAAATATATATTTTCCATTAATGATTTCATAATTATTTCAACTACAGGATTGAGCATGATACTTTGATATTATGTTTCAAAATGTTTCCAAAACTCATTTATATTTAGATCATGTTTTAGGTTTTTTTTAACATTCTTCCTTATTTTCAGACTTTGTCAATGAAGGTGAAACCTGACCATGTTTACACATGGAAGTTATTTTCTTTAAAATATTCATTGATATCATGACGTTGGTATATCACAAAACATACTTATTTCGTTTATGTGCTGATATTCTTATTTAGAAGAATAAAGGGACAGACGACCAGTTACCACAATGGAATGAATAAGGCATTGACATAGGAATGAGAGGAGAAGTTGATTGCATAAAGGGAGGGATGCAAGGAGAAGCATCTAGCTAGCAATTGTTTTTATATATATTTTCTTCCAACTATCCACTCACAGTCATCCGTGTAAAATACTGTAAAACCCAACTGATATGACCCCTTATGGTTTCTAGGAATGGGTTCATTAGTGAGGGGTGGTCGTAATAGATGTTTTGGGAAATTCTGGACGATTTTTGACCCATCCTCAACCTCTACACATCGAAATTTGCAGTTTTTTTTTCATGAAGTCCATATTCAGACATCTCTGGTGCGAAAATGACAAGTTTTTACTTTAAATAAATGCAGTATAACCTCACTAAAACGAAACTTGGCTTTTTCCAGAAATAAGGTTGTTATAGATATTTCGTGAAGTTTTGGACCAATTTTGACACACCTCCATATGTCATAATTAAAATTTTTTTTTTGCATGAAGTCCATGTTTAATCATCTCTAATACAAAAATGCCGTTTTTTAAATTAAATACAAATTAATTTTAATGGGCAGACATTTTCTACTCTAGAAGTATATAATTAGCCTCCCCTTGTCAACAAAAATGTTAAAAACAGCAAGCAGCGCAAGGTTTTACCAAGCATTATAAATCCACGTTCAATTATCTCTAGCACTAAAATTACCTGTATATTTAACTAAATATAAATTTATTTTAACAGGAAGAATATTCTGAAAATACATAATGTTATCCAATATACCTATTGTAGCCTCCAAAATGTTACATCAAGCATTGTAAGTCCATGTCCAATCATCTGCCATAAAACCAACTTTATTTTTGCATGGAATATTAATTTAATTGAAGTCAAGGGATCTTCTGAATAAAATTATACCCCACCCATGTGTAGGCCTACTTGTCCTCTCCTTGTCTCAAATGTATAAACATCACAAGGCGACAGCATCAAGTTAATTTTCAGCGGCTTGTGGAAATACCTGAGGATTTGTTACTGAAATAGTGATTTATTTTAATAGACAAGCACTGACAAAAGTAGTTTCTGCGACGTATTTACTGCAGTTGACCGCGACAACCAGCCAGCCTCAATCTGGCAACATTCATTTTAAAAATTTGTAATTTTGAGACAGAGGCAAATAAATATGGTTATTAAAATTTGTTCCTTCGCTACCTTTAGTAATTAACAGGTAACTCAAACTTGGCACTTGCCATGAGTTATGGGCTCTCTGTGCATACACATTATTAGGGGAAAAAGAGGTTTCATATGTGCCCTTCCAGGATATCAGTTTATTCAGACGCCTTGGATTAAGTCGTTACAAGGCACCAAAGAAATCAAATATGTATGAGCAAAATATGAGTGAACAGTGTCTCAGTGCACAGCACCTATAAAACCATTCATTTTTAAAACCTACCATCACAATTATGCATAAAAACTACAAATGACACAAAACATAAAAAGTGACACATGCTTTTATATTATGACAACATGGAAAAGTAATGTCATCAAATGAAATACTCAACATTCACACCCTTTTTACCCTGGCATTAGTCATGCAATACCATGACTAAATTAATTGTGTTAAAAAACAACTTGTGCAAGAAAAATTACACATTTCCAATTAGTGAGCTGCAATGATTGCATCATAAAACGACTGAGGCAACCAAATTATTGCCTGAGCAAAGCTCAGACATCATAAACACACAAATTAAAAAATAATAAAAAGAACCACACCTAAGGTTTGCAACAACTAGATGGTCAACTATCACCAATCCTATCATTCATTTAGCACCACACAAAATACATAACAATCTCAATGCCATTTTAAGTACTGCGCTAGGTTATACAAATAATTTAACTTTCCCTTTTTAAAAAAACAAATCAGTTCATTGACCAAGGTTCTGCAGTGCAGCACAACCCAGTTCAACGCCCCACATTGTTGCATAATCAGGGCAGTTGGCAGAAGTAAATTCTTGTACGTAATGCAAACTATCAGCGAGAGATCCAATTAATATTATGTGCAGATAAATGCTTCGAAATCGGTAAACTGCAAATAGCCAGAGACAAGGTCTCAAATGCCATAAAGCTACTTACAAGCAAATTATACTAAAACATAATGTAAAGTGGTGAGACAAATATGAGTTTTGAATGCAAGTAAGCTCTATCAAGTACCAAAGATCTAACAGACTACATGTGCCACTGAAAAAAAATGTAAGTTTCTATCATACTTTAGACACAGCACTGAAGACCCATCTGAAGCTTACATGCTGGCCACCAGAAAAAAATGTCCCAAACAAGAGTGAGTGAAAAGATTTGGGCAGCTCTTAACAGCGAGGTCTTGAGAACCGGTGAGTGTGATTGAGGTGAGTATGGAGCAGCACCGAAATGAAAGGGTGGGGGAAACGGTAGATCCCTGAGAATATTCACCAACCAGCAGTATTTTCCGTCACGATTCCCACATGCGAAAACCCAGGAGTGACCTGGCTGGGGATTGAACCCGGCTTGCCTTGGTGGGGGGCAAGCAGGCTAACTGCTCAGCCACTGCTGCCCCAACTTAACAAGAATGAATGAAATTCCACGACCTGTGCATGCACAGGGACGGAGGGAGGGATGTGGTATAAGAGCAGCAACCAAAGGAAAAGGTAGAGGCCACTGTGGGTGCTAAATAATCATTGTGTCTCCACCTCACCAACACTTGTCGCTGCGTAGTGTAAATAAACATAATTTCTTTATATATCACATTATTTCACGTTGTTTTGTGGTTCACAAAAACTTACAGGCCCTAGCTATTATTGAAATGTGCTTTTAAAGGAAAGGTAACCTCAACCTGTTATGTCAAATCTTTACTCAAATCCTGTCTTGAATACTTGGATCCTTGAATCCAGTGCATTCTATATATTCAACATATCTTGGATTTGACCCCCCTTATCCACATATAATTTTTTTGGATTCTTTAGTGACAATGGTATTTGCCCAATATAAAATACCAAAGTGTTTTTAAGTTTGAATGTTTTTATCTGTCACAAATGCCTGAAATAGGTGTTGGTTATTGCAGATCATTCTAAAAACAGAACTTGCATACATCCACCCGTTCAGTCAGCACCCTTATTACATCCACACTAGTGATAAACAATCCTGGAAACAAGAAGTTATTTCATTAATCTGGCACCAACACATATTTATTTTTATAAAAAAAAAAGTTTGTAGAATCAATAACCTAGAAGTAGCTATTCCGTGTGTGGAGTTCTGAGAGAAAGAATAAATTCCTGTAGTGTATAAACATAGCATATCATTGCTTAACAATTCATTTTTTAATGTCCAGTCCTGCACTTTGAGCAGTCATCTAAAAATGCTACAAGCAATTAGTTTGAATAACCTTCATCCCGTCTCTGAGCAGTCATCTAAAAATGCTACAAGCAATTAGTTTGAATAACCTTCATCCCGTCTCAGGCAAAGACCTTTCCTAATGGACATGAAACTTATATGAGCGAAATAGGATACATCATACTTCCCACAGGCTGGGTGAAGAAAGCAAGATTACCTCTCTGCCTCATGTACAGGCAGGTGTAGCTATATGACTTTTTGCCACAGTGATTTTCATTTTAATACTGAAAACATAGGTGATATTATGAAAACTATGAACACTGTGTTTATTTATTCTTTTGGAACAACTTTTGTCCCCAATAGTTTGCCAGAAAATAGGTACACAGTTTATAAAATAAATTAGAGATAAGTTGAACGTTTGAATTTCGAACCGAACCCAAACTTTATGGTTATGTTTGGTTCGGTTCGTAATTGATTGCCATGTAAAAGATTGGTTCTAGTTCTGTTCGAAAAATTTACTTGAGTTCGCGTTTGGCTCGAAAATTTGCCAGAAACGAACATCATTAACGAGCTTTGAAACGAACTTACTTCAGTTGAAAAATAACAACGCAACACAGCAAAAGTTACCAAATGAGTTATATTTTTTTTTTTTTTTTTTTTTAGTAGTAGTGATGACAACATTATATCTTGAACTCAATAGTGTGTTTAAATGTGTGCTTTATTAACGGCATTTTAAATTTATAAATGATTGTACACAAAATAAGTGATTTGCTTAAATTTTTGAAAAATTACATTTTCAATTAATATTTTTTTTGTGTTACTAATTTGTGGTTTTTACATACTACTTCTAAAATGACTAGAAAGAAACATTTCCCACTGTTTTAATAAATTATCATGTCAATCAAATCTATAAAAATCAAATGTTAATAGGAAGTTAATTTTGTACCTTTCTTCAAATTAGAAAAAAATTTGTCAATTACATTTTAGAATTATTAATGGTGGAACTGTGCTGGTGGTATATGTATGTGTTTATTGTTTATGTTACATGTTTAAACAATTAGACATAAAATTGTGAATGTGGTTATATATGTTTGTTTGTGTTATATTCTTGAACAAATAGGAGCTGAACTGTGAAGGTTGTATGTATATATGTTGTTTTCACTTTGCACGTCGTAGCAAAGTCCAGAAGACCAGTAACGAAACTCTCATTACTTAAGTGGGCGGCACTGCTAACATGATCCATGGGACCACTGTAATTGATTTTAAGAACTTAATTTGCAGACACACGTGTGCGTGCACTCTGGTTACTGTTTTGTGTCCATAATCCACTGTGTTTGTAAGGTGGTTCTACATGTCTGTTGACAATTAATGTCTGAAGTGTGAAGGCATTTTTTAAAGTTTGGTTTGAGTTCGATGAATTATAGCATGGTTTGGTTTGAGTTCGGTTAGTGGACAGTTTTGAAGGTTCAGTTCAAGTTTGGTCAGTAAAATTATTATAGGTCAAGCTCTAGTTCAGTTCGGTGCCAAAATGGGTTCTTCCCACCTCTAGAAATAATGCCACAAGTTTGGTTAAAGTTCTGTGAACTGTGACCATTGTGTTATCATCTTTCTTGAGGAAAAAATCATTGCTCTCATAATGTTTTCTGTAATATTGCATTTTTTATGAATGCTATATTAAAGAAGCTGCACTATCCAGAACATATTGACAAAATAAAAAAAAGCAACTTTTATATTGCAGTATCCAGAATGTCAAATAAGTGTAAACAGTAATGTGCTATGCAAATTTCAAATAAAATTCTGATGCAGCGCACATAGTAGGTATCAAGCATGCAAGGGTATGTGAATAAGATTTTTTTTTGTCATCTTCTAATGAATTTGCATGTTTGTGGGTACGTGCTTTATTGCCATTTTGTTTTAGTCTTTGAATAAGTATTTCCTTTTAGTAGGTAGTAATTATCTTCAGAAATATTTTCTCATGTTAAAACTTCAGTTCACAATGCAGAATAATTAGTTTAATAAAGGCATTTAATAAATTAATTTATTGCTGTAATAATGTTTTTATTTAACTTTCTAGTAAATTTACAGTGTTTAATTGTAAAACAGAATGGTTGCTTTATCTTTGCAATTATAGTTAAGGTTTAAAATTAAAATTAATGAAATCTTATTTTGTAGCCCAGGACCAATGGACGCTACTCACGTGTTGGCAATCAGAATGGCCCAACCTTCTCTCCTGGTCCAGAATATGATGACCCTGCCAACTGTGCTCCAGAAGAAGATCAGTATGGCAGCCAATATGGTCCGTATGGTGCTCCGTATGATCATTACGGTAGCAGAGGATCTGTCAGCCGTAGGAGTGTTGGTCAGTATTGTATTATTATTTTTGTCAAGCGAACAAAGAAATTAACCGTTGCACTTAATATTTGTAGAGCAACTCCTACATATGGAATAACTTCTAATAATTATTTATTATGAACTGCGTAAAATTTTTAAAATCAAGAAATGAATGTCTGGGAGAACTATATTTTGTAACGTATATAAAAAAAACTACCGTAAGACAATAAGACATGAATAAGATACCGAAAACCTCTTACCACAAACACTTTAATGTAATAGAAATGTGCTCAGTTGAATACAGTTGTTTATTGTTCGTAGCATTCTCTTCTAATAAACAGTTTTCTTTATTACTGAAAAACTAGTAGTAGTAGTATGGAAGGTTCAATGCTTATACTATATTCAAAAATATCTGTACTGTATCCAGGATTTTAATATCTGTCAGTTTAAAGGAGTCTGCATAATAATGTGTTTAGTTTATAATAAAAAATTTTAAAAATTATTTTGAAGGAATCTGCAGTGTTAATATTTTGTAAGAGTATGATTGCAACTAGTGTGTAAGTTCAGCGCTTTTATTGTTTCTGATTCTTATGAAGATCCTGGTTTAATTCTGGTTTGATAATGTTTTAGTGTGTCTCAATATCTTGAGGGAACTGGATTCACTTATGCCTACTTGCCATTTTGATTTTTTAATTGCTGAGTATTGGATCTATTATCAGTTCTAATTTTGTGTTGAGACAATGCTTGTATACAGTAAAACTCCTATTTTATGAGCACAGATCTAATGAGTACAGCAACTTTACGACAACATTCTCGAGAACCAAGAAGTTGCAATTAAAGGTTATTTAAAAATAGGCTGCTAAAAAACTTTGAAAACTTTGGCTGGAAGACATCTGAAGCACATGCCAAGGCCGTGTGCACAACAGATAAACAAGTGAATAGAAGGGATGACTCACGTTGTCCTCTCTTAGTACACACAAGGCTATTTATAAATTAATAGGGGTACTGAGTGCACCTGGATGACAATATATCACACATACATAAATATTATTTGCCACAAAAATTATTCCATTGCAAAACGATACGTGGTTTTAAAAAACAAATAACATCTACTATTTGCTTTGTAGCTAGAGTGGGAGAGAACGCACAAGAAATAAAATGGAAGAGCCAGCCTCCCAAAGGCTTGGTGATTACATGTCGAATTGAAATCATTAGCAAGCAGAATCACTGCATATGTACATACCGTATATAATTGATTGTAAGCTGACACCGAATGCAAGCCGACCCCTAACTTTTAAACCCTCAGATAAATAAAATTATATGATACCGAATGCAAGCCGAATTTCCGATGATGTTTCGTGCACACTATCAGCTGAGAGAGCACGCTGTGATGTCCCCCGTAAGAGGTGAAAAAATGTGACAGCCAGTGTTGCCAGGTAGAATTTTCAAAAGTAAGTAGATATTGTTGCCTAAGATCAGTAGAAATTCAGGTTAGTTAGGTTAGGTTATATAGTGTTTGGTTGGGGTTAGTTCGCGAGAAGTGACTGAAAATGAAGACAGTGTATGCTAGGAGTTACATAGCGCAGTATTTAATAATTTTTTTACAGCAATGAGAGGTTAATTTATACATTTCATTCTTAAGACTTCTACATTTTTAATTAAATTTGTGTATAGTTTAATTTTATTTTGTTTTTATGCCAGAGGCAATTAAATATGGACGTAATTGGCTTGGTAAATTTTTGCGCCGCTCAATGTCTTTAACATTTTTGATGACAAGGGGAGGATAAATATACGCTTATTGGGTATCATTTTATTCGGAAGACATCTACCGCCAGTCACAATTAAGCACTAATGTTAAGCAAAAATTGCACTTTAAAAACATAATTTTTTAGGGTTCATAATTGGTTATTTTTGGATTTTGTGGCAACAGCGACTTTACAATTATATTTTGGGAACCATGGACACTCGTAAAATGGGGGATCTACTGTACTTGGAAATATAATTTTTGTAATGAGAAGTGAACTGATTCAATTCAATCTATGTTAATAGAGCTTCTTGCCAATATTTATGGTAGTGTTTAATTTTTTCCAGTTCCATTTCCATTTCTGAGACTGAAAGACTAGTTTCTGTTCATAGACTAGTTTGTAAGTTTGTTATACGCATCGTAAAAATATAGCAGAAACTGCAAGGCAAGTGTAATTGCAATGTTAAACCACATGTTCATTTTGTTATTATAATTGTCATCAATGTTAGGTAATGAAAGTAAGAAATTTCCATAGTTTTCAACTCTTATGATAAAATTAGTGGTGGAATCATTCCTTGTTTTTACCATTTATAATTCTCAATTCAATTCCAATATTTTAGTTTTGATTCTCAATTCTGGACTCGGGTTTGATTTCTACTATTCAATAACAACAAGAGTTACAAGTCAGGATTTACACAGACCTTGAAAGTCAGGGGAAATGAAATAGGTTAGGGAAAGTCAAGGAATGTCTTTGTAAGTCAGTGAATTTTTGTGAATTTGGGCAAGATTCAGTTAAAAATGGGTTCTCCATAAAAAATTGAAGGGGAACATATTCTGAGTTTTAAGTACGTACATAATGTCTGTTGTCCTCTATTGATGAATGCAGGAATTTTGCATCTGTCAATCAGCACAGGCTAGAGCAAAAGGTGGCTTTCACTGATGTCATTCTTATTTATGGCTGTGATGGTAAGGGAACTGCTGAAGTATGGGATGTACCGAGTAATGACATTCCTGGCATTGTCAGTTCTTGTGAATGTTGTAAAGGTCATACGCATAGGGTCAGTGGCACTGCAACAGCTCTTTCTGGCTCAGTGAGGAAAGCACTGGTAAACTACTCCACTCCTCTCCTTCCCTACTGGTACAGTCGTGTTCTGTTTGTTCAGGGTCAGAGTCCTCTAGGGTTTCAGCTTCTTCCTCTTGACACTCCTTCTGATCTGTGCCTGCTATGTAAACCTGGTTACGGTGCATCTTTGTAACCCTCCCCTTGGGTAGAGTTATTGAGCATTTGCATTGCTGTGCCAGTACCCCCACCCCCCTTTTGGGGCTAATTCTGCACAAAAGTTGGTGTAAAAGTATATGAAATGTTCAAGGGAAAATTAGTTTTGAAAGTCAGAATTGATTTAATTATTTCTGAGGGTATTCTGCAAGTGTACTATAAAACAGTTTTAAATTGACATGAAAAGTGTGGTTGTAAATAGGGCTGGTCTGATACGTTATTATCCTATACCAAATCCCTACACCCTGATACTAACACCAATTCCCAGATACTTCAACCGACACCACAACTGATGCTCGCAGTTGTCATTGGCTGGACTAGAAATTGTCTTTGCATTTAAAACACAAAATATAAACCAGGTATTTGTAAGTCTTTAAGTACACTTTAAAGTTTTATTAGAATATATAATATCCTAAACAGAAAATGTAAATCACTGAACAGTCTGTTCATTTACATGTGTTTAAATTTTTATTTTCACTTTTTACAAGAAGTTCCCTTTTATCATTCATAACTTTAAAAGCCAACTTCTTAAACCCTCTTCACTGTCAAGCTGGTAGATTCTTATCTCACAGCAGGGTGGAGCTTGAAGAAAATACCACAGACTTTGTTTTAAAAAAACAGTGGAAGTTGAGCATCTTTTTCACTGATGCTTTCATTTCCTTGATTGCTGGTACTGGTGGTACACGCTTCCATATGTTACATGTAAAAACTTTAAATGTTCACAAAGGTAGATTTATCAATTATTCATACTGATAAATAACTCAGTACAACCTGCAACATTTTATGTTTGTCAAATCGGCGCAACATTATCTGCAGTTTATACATCGGCAGAAGCGCTGATTCGATTCTGTCAAAATCGGCAAATTTGGCAGAAGCCTATTCATATTGGCACAGCTCTACTATGTAGTATGGACTTTAAAAACATTTTGGGAAATTACATTACAACACAAGTACATTACGACGTGAAATATCTCCAACCTCGTGAATGTCACTGAGCTCTCTCTTTCATTTTGTTTTGTATGCAAGTTCCTTGCTAGTGGTAAGGGAATATTATATCTGCGATTTATAATTTTTGTATTTGCATATTTTATTAAATGAAGTTCATTGTAGGTACAGCCTCTGTTTACCAGACTAATTGGGGGGAGTTATATTCCGGTAAATCAGAAATTTCGGTAAATGGCAAAGAACCAAAAAAATGTGGTTTTATAAGTATTTAAGCAACTCACTGTGTTGCTAGAAGGATGAACCATGCGTATTTCTGATAATTTATGACCGACTGTTAGCTGTCCAAGTGATAGGGAAGGAACAGCATGAGCTTGTGGGGGTGACAAATTTTCTGGGTTTCTGCTGAATAGTATTTGCAGTGAGCACGTTAACTTGCATTTTTNTATATCTGCGATTTATAATTTTTGTATTTGCATATTTTATTAAATGAAGTTCATTGTAGGTACAGCCTCTGTTTACCGGACTAATTGGGGGGAGTTATATTCCGGTAAATCAGAAATTTCGGTAAATGGCAAAGAACCAAAAAAATGTGGTTTTATAAGTATTTAAGCAACTCACTGTGTTGCTAGAAGGATGAGCCATGCGTATTTCTGATAATTTATGACCGACTGTTAGCTGTCCAAGTGACAGGAAGGAACAGCATGAGCTTGTGTGGTTGACAAATTTTCTGGGTTTCGGCTGAATAGTATTNAAAACATTTTATTGAAACTAAACATATACAGGCATGTGACACTTATTTTGGGCGAACATTACCATACCAGCCCATTGGGCTCTTGTGGTAGCAATCCATTTACGTAGTAATTACCCATTTTCACGGGTATTTTGACATTTTGTTTTCTCACTTTTACAATACAAGGGAAAATTAACAAAAACCCTCGAGATTACTTTTTAACAAAAATAAATAAATAAATAGATATAGATAAAGATAAAGATAATGTTAGGAACAAGTAACACAATGAATGCTCTCTTAATCTATTTCTACCTGGTAGCATGTTAACTTGCACCATGACATTCTTTTTTTTAATATTTTTATTTCTGTAACTTCCNATTTATAATTTTTGTATTTGCATATTTTATTAAATGAAGTTCATTGTAGGTACAGCCTCTGTTTACCGGACTAATTGGGGGGAGTTATATTCCGGTAAATCAGAAATTTCGGTAAATGGCAAAGAACCAAAAAAATGTGGTTTTATAAGTATTTAAGCAACTCACTGTGTTGCTAGAAGGATGAGCCATGCGTATTTCTGATAATTTATGACCGACTGTTAGCTGTCCAAGTGACAGGAAGGAACAGCATGAGCTTGTGTGGTTGACAAATTTTCTGGGTTTCGGCTGAATAGTATTTGCAGCGAGCACGTTAACTTGCAGAGCATGTTAACTTGCACCATGGCATTCTTTTTTTGAATATTTTTATTTTTGTAACTTCCTCAGGCTTAGATGATAATCTGGAAATGGAAACAGGCGGTATACCCTCCCTACCCCATGCTGTGGATGTGAGTGTGTGACAGTTAAATTCCATAATTACCCATGTACCACTTGCACCTTTTTTTCTGACAAATGAGAAAAGTAAAGGTTCTGGTTGCCCATTAGCAGCAGAAATACGATAACAGCCATTATGTAACAGACATATTGAGCGGGGCACATTCACGAGTTAGGCACACACTCTTAGAGAGCAGATCCTACACAGCAAAGAATGCATATTATTTGTGCTCGAAGGGCAGACACATTTTCATCTGTTCATGTATTCATAAATAAACATTTCAAACACAGACCTTGGNCCTCAGGCTTAGATGATAATCTGGAAATGGAAACAGGCGGTATACCCTCCCTACCCCATGCTGTGGATGTGAGTGTGCGACAGTTAAATTCCATAATTACCCATGTACCACTTGCACTTTTTTTTTCTGACAAATGAGAAAAGTAAAGGTTCTGGTTGCCCATTAGCAGCAAAAATACGATAGTAGCCATTATGTAACAGACATATTGAGCGGGGCACATTCACGAGTTAGGCACACACTCTTAGAGAGCAGATCCTACACAGCAAAGAATGCATATTATTTGTGCTCGAAGGGCAGACACATTTTCATCTGTTCAAGTATTCATAAATAAACATTTCAAACACAGACCTTGGCAATCCACATCAAGCTGCAAGGAAATGTGTGTGTCGTGAATTATGGTTACGGCTACAGTAGACACCTGCAGCACGCATCTAAAAATAACTTTCACCCACTTGCCTAACACGGCTGTTCACACGTGTGCATATCTCGCCACTGAACAACACTTTTCACGTCCTACAAGCTGCAAATGGACATAGTGATAAAAATAATTGGGGCTTTGGATTTTGTCCGGTAAATACGAAGTCTGCTGATTAAAAGTCCAGTATACGAAAGCATTACTGTACTGCCTTTTTATAAAAATTTTCTTCAGTGGAATAAAATATTGACATGTGTCTACTGCTTCATAAAAGAGTGGCTTGTGTGCCTTAGTCCACCATTTTCCTTAACTGTTATGAATTTCGAGCAACAATATATCTATGTTCTAAAGTTTAAGTTTGTTGGTTTCTTAAAACAGCTAAGTGATGTGTTAATTGAATAAGTCAGCATATAAATTATTTTGAATGAATAGCAGGCAAAAGTGATTTTAGTGAAGTAATCCTCCAAAGAATGCCTTGGAACAACATGTGTTTGGGAATTGCATTTAAGAATTACCAAGTTAACAGTAAATTTGTGTGTTTTGTAAATAATGTTTTTTGAAATGGTTACTAGAATGTTTGTTGGAAATGTAAATGCTCTAAAAAAAAATAATTTTGTACCCCAATTCATTTTATTAAAAATATCTGAAATTTTTCTCTGAATTGATTATTTTTTATGCAGTTAATGCACTATACACAGCTGAGAAATGAAACAGTTGCAGTACAATGAGCCAGATGAACTATGAGAATACTATCGCAGAATCCATTATACTACATTGCTGTTAGTAATTTGCAAATGTGGCAACTGTGATCCTGTGTCCATCCATAGTGATGGCTGGGTTACGACTTGTTTGTCCTTCAGCGATCGATAATGTTCTATGAGGTGGTGGTGGGTGCTCACAGCTAATAGCATCACAGCACTTCATCCCCATGTCACATCCATTGTGCCACAGACGTTCCCAAGTTAAGGTATTGTGCAATGCTACTGTCATAATGTCTCCATATCACTACCTAATAAGGGCATCGCGTGGTACAAAGCCTCTCCTTGGACACTGGTGCGAATCCCATCGCAACCACTTGAACTTGCTCGAAAATAAAGAACACCGCTGAACATCTTAACAGTCCTCATCACTGATTCTTGACACATATTCAAACTTCAATTTCAGAAAAAACTAATTCACAGAAAATAAACAACAATTAACAGTCAAAACATTCAAAATACTGAAAAACAATTACTTTCCTCACAAAAACAACAAAAAAAGTTCAATATTCCCTTAAAATCTGTATTTTACATCGTTACATATACACACAGTTGCCTTTCATACTCGCCCAAGTAAACTTTTGCAAACTGTGTGGTGCTATGCCTATGCCACCACATATACTTGTAAAGATTAATTATGTAGTATTGTCTGTGTTGCATTGCCTTTTAAGTTTTAGTTGCTGCAATGAATGAGGATGAACCATATTTTCCCTATTGTTACAGCTTCTGTTATTCAGAAACAACTTGGAGGCAAGTGATGTAGCGCCAGTATATGTAGATCACAAAATTGTCATTTCCCCTTGATGACAGCTGCTGCAGTGCTCACCAAAATGTTGAAATAACTTTGGTCATTAATGTAGCTTAACAATGGGCACAGCTGCCTCATATAAAATGTAATGTGTGTGTGTAGTAACCACTTTGCTTTTTCCAACAGGGTCAGCTCGAAACTTGCCAATTTCTGGCAGCCCTGAGCCACCGCCACCACCACCACGCAACCACGATCCTAACAACTCATCATACAACGACTCAAAGGAGAGTAATGAGATTTCAGAGGCTGAGTGTGACAGAGATCAGCTTGTAAACAGAAATTATGGAGGTAAGTTACTTAGTTACTGTAAATGGATGGTGAATCTTTGTAGCTTGGAATGCATTAAGTATTTATTTAGTTAGATTTTAATAGTTTGTTATAATGCAATGTTGAATTTGGGGTGCTGTTATTTTGAATAAAATATGATGATCAGGTTTGCTAGTTTTATCATTTATTATTTTTCTGTTACAATTTATTTTGCTTAAGTGGTTAAAAAAAATTTTTATGGTGATTGAACAGATAGTCATGTACAAGGTGGACTTAATTTAATTTTTCTATGATTCCAATAAAACCTCATTCTTGAGTTGGGAAAATAGAGAGTTTTTCAAATATTCAAAACTTTGGATTTTTAATAAATATTTTTGATTTCAGTTTAGTTATGCAAATGGGATATATTTTCTCAGAAAAATCAAAATGTGAAAAATGCTAATTTTTATTCTTATGTAATACTATCATGAAAATAAGAAACCTTAATAAGACAACTTCAAACATAAGACACTCTTGAAGTTAGAAAAGCATTACAGCTTCACTTCGGTCTATAGCAAAAGGATATTTCCTGGCAAATTATTTGTACGTGTACAGTATTTCAGCAACATTTCTATCTTGAGATTTTAATGTTTACTCCGTCCAGTGATGCTGAAGACAAAATCAAAACAAATTTTAAGTAAAGCAGAAACTTGAAACAGATTTTTTACTTTAAAATTAATGTTCTGTACTCAAAAACATTTAGACACAACTTCTTGAAAATAAATTATCTAGAAGAAATATACTGCATGAACTGTATACCTAAACTGCTTTGAAACTATGGGAAGAAATACTTACTTTGTGCACACTTTTATGTTCTAAATCTTATGATTATAAACCACATTCTGTTACTTTTTATAACTGGCTGGAACTATAATGAAAAAATGCGCTCACTTGAAAAATACTCACACCACTATTCATGCAAAAATAGTAGACTTGAATTTCAAAATATTATTCTTTTAAGAATTGACTAGCATGTTGCTTGGCAAAAATGCTTAACATCTAATACACATGAACAAATATAAAACTGTACAATTCACTTTTCAAAATTTTTGAGAATAATACATATTTGATTTTGTTTAGAATTTTAATCTATTTTAAAAATAATGTTGAGCAGACTCATATCAGGTTAAACAAGAAGTTAGGTATCATATTTAGTAGTACATCTGTAGTAGCTTCTATATTTCCAAGCCTTAAGCAGTGCAGAAAGATTTTGTTTTCACAAAAAAAAAATAACGATATTCTGGGTTAAAAACTGACATTCTCCTGGTCACTTTTCATATTTCATTCATTTTACTGGGTACTTTTTAGCCTACTTTCCGAAGGGAAAAATGGATCATGAGTAGAGTTGTGCCGATTCACAAAATTATGTGGATGTGCCGATTCACTGATGTGCCCGATTCTGTAATACAGATTCATCAATGTGCTGCTGAAGTGTGAAATAGCTTTTTGTTTATATTTAAGTTGAATTTAGATTACTATTAGACCTATACTCAAACAAAGGTATTGGTGAAGTGCAACACAGTTAAAAGCAATTTTTAACCAATAAAGTTTGCAGGCTTTCGCAGCCATGTTGTCTGAAAAATCTTGGCTTTTGGGTAGTAGCCGTATCACTGTCGTTTTCCTACCCAACATTTTGGAACACATTGCAGCCTCCATCTTCAGGGCGAAGTAGCAACAGCAATAACTGTTACCTTCCTTGTGTGTCGCTCTGTAGTCTGGCGCATGGCTGTTAAGGCTTGTTGAGCTGTGATCCTGTCCAGAATATCCCAGGTGGAAGGTGACAGCTGTCTGGCAAGCAATAAGTGCAGATCGAGAAGCTCCTTAGCATTCTGGTCCAAATCTCTTCGAGTCTGGTGTATTCTCTTCTGCAGGATGGCTAAGTTGGCCTGATGGTAAATTCAATGAGCAGGTGGAGTTTTGAAGTTCTGGCGGATTTCGGCAAAAGTAGGAAGAACCTTGTAGTGTCTACATATCTTCATGAGGCTAGAGAGTACAGTAGTTTTGATTGCATGTACGAAAATTGACACAATCTATCAAAAAGTTTATAGCATACAGCATCAGTCCAATATTTTATTCTTTACGGTGTTTCTAAAATTAGTTTTAGAGTTAATATTCTCTTTGGAATTTCGCCAATTCATGTGAATTGATCTTTTGGCGGGAATGTAAGCCTGCTCTTTTTGGAACACTGACCTGGAGGATCAGGCTGAGAAAAAAAAAACTTTTCCTACATTAATATAGTATGCCAAATGTGTTACAGCACACATGTTATGTATACTAAGTATATATAATTTCCCAATTACTTGCACAGCTGTATGAAAAATAAAATGTACAAATTGTTATATTTTGCGACAATATTAATCCCAATATTAACAAATAATGCAATGTTTTTAAATGTATGCGACTTCATTTACAAATTTTCAACATTATATCAAAATTTAAAAATTAACAAAATGGCAGTTTTTTGTTCTTACAATATATTTTGTGTATGTACAGATAAACAGTTGTGAAAGTTGTTTACGTTGCAGGGTAGTTAGCAAAAGTGCTTAGATTTTGTAATGATTTTGCATCTTACGAGCTAGTTTTTTTCCTTGTGCAGCTTTTATGTATTTCATGTCTCTACATAACATATCACGGGCGGGTCTATGATCAGCTATTTTGGGCAGTACACACTCTAGGTGTAAAATATTTTCAATTTGGGAAGCATTTCTATGCACCAGATATAAGTTTCTCATTCCACAGTGATAAATTCTGTGTTGAAATCACAAACGAAACTAGAATAGCCTACATATATTTAACTGCCCCTGTGTTTGATAATAATAAAAATTATTTTTGTTCAAGACAATTTCTTCTTTGATGTTCAAATGCACTGCCATTTTTTTTTACCCTGCATGTTTTACAGATAGTTGTAATTTACAGATTTTGTTGCGTCAGTCGTTCAGTGAAGGTAAATATTTAACCTCACACGCATTTCTGTGCAAACTACACATCTGGGCTAGCTCCAAGGTAGGGGTGCTCAGGATCAACAAACAGCGCACAAGGTGTAACTTTGACACCAAAATTCTTTTCATACATTTGTATGGCCACTTACTCGTTAATCCTACCATATTTTACAGATACTGTGTTCAGTTCCCGGGTATGTAAGGCTGTGACAACATTGTTTTGACATGAGGTATCAGCACACATTTTGCACACTTTCATAAACTTAGATGCAGTGAGCCTTTTAAGTCTTGCTGCTCAGTGAGCGCAATATTTAACAATAAAAAGAGTAATAGTAGAGGTAGATAATTTAATGCTGTAAATAATGGCTGTGTGAATAAAATAAAAATCTAATTTAGTTATTTTATTTTTATTGACCTCCATCCCTCACGAACTCAGATACGCCCTTCAGGCATCTCATAACAATATATTACTATTTGCATTTCTTGTATTTCGTTGTACCTCTATTTACATACATACACAGCTTGCCAAAATACTATAAATTTTTCTTGATATATTGATTGCACAAGTGTAAGATGTTATGTTTATGTAGTTTTTTTTAAAATTAATTATTAAAACTAGCTCCGAGGGGACTTCCTTTTGTGTTTACTTTTGCCATTGTAAATTAAAACAATTTAAACATTATACAGGATGTAACTGAACTCTGCCAACAAGCTTGGGCAGATGATTCCTCATAAAAACAAATAAGTCTAAATATGCATGTACACTACCTACAGGTTATATATGTCTTTGTCCGAAGGGGTGTAACTACCCTTGAAAGTGTAGTTAAACCAGATTTTTTTTGCTAGCAACACAGCCAGAATGAACGATAAATGTCTTGAGTTTCTGGATACTTCATTATGAAACGATGAAGTCTTCATTATGAAACGATGAAGTACAAAGCACAAAAATATGGGCCACAATATCAACCATCAACCGTGGAAAGGACGGGGTTGGCACCACATTTGTGTAAATAAAAATGTAATTGTACCACTTTGTTTATTTTTCCCAGTGAATTTAGACAATCTACCGTTCATGGTGAACAAAAATTCCGTCTTGTATATTAAGCTAAATGCCGCAGTTTTCGGGAAATTAAATCATAATGTTCCAACAATGAATCTCAATGTCTGGCACATTATGAATTTATGCAGACACACACACTCCATTTCAGAGGCCAGTTTAAAACTTCAGTTAACAGATAAACAATTTTAAAAATACAATTCCTGAAGATGTGTTGTAGGCATATCTGTAGGTTCGCTTACACCATGCACAATCAACATAAACAGATATGAATGGAACACCATGCTTATCTACATGTCCTTTTTCCAGAGTTTCTGCTTCTTTAGAAGTACTATTGATTCACATGTACTCCTCAAGTTTTTCTTCCCAAACATTTAGTTAAAAAAAACATATTCAAAAAAATTAAACTTTCGTACAATAAATTTTACAGCATAATGCAGTGATAATAACGCATAAATTATTGAATTTGAAGTAAAAAATAAAACATTTGTATAAAATAAATACAGTATGATTCATGAACTGACACATGCTTCTAAAGGAACAGCAAAAGTTGTGATAAAAATATTAAAATGTGGGATAGAAGACAGACAATATAACTGAAGTCTTTGTATGGAAAGAATTGCAGCCACAATGTTGAGTATTTTTTACATAAATGCATTTTTCAATGGCAGCTGTACAGTTCTTGTAGTCTACTTTAAGTTTGGCTTATTGTGTTCCAAGATAAAATAAAACCATAAAAAATACAAAATTTTAATTTGGACCCACGCTTTCCCTTTTCTCACATTTTAGAGTAATCATCTGTATAGTATATAACTTCTCAGAAAACTTTTTTTTTATGTAGTCTTATAATTAGTTTAATGAAAGCGCATAGCAAATAGGCATGTAATATATATATTTATGGCAAATATTTTCAAAGAAGTTAAATGTACGGTGCACATCATTGCACCTATAACATTGAGGTGAGGTATCGTTATTTGATGTACTATAGGTGAACTTAGTCATACCTCAAAACACATGCCATATTCCTGGATGTTAAACTGACTCTCCACAATGGCACAATTTAAATTGCTGTACATGCCAAACCCACCAACAACCTACAGTACATACATTTCGACAGCTACCATCCATACCATGCCAAAAAATCCCTACCCTACTGTCTTGCCACAAGAGCCAAACGCATCTGCTCCACCAACAGTGATCTCAACAAACAGTCTGGACAAATAGTCAGAGCATTCCTTGACAGGGGCTACCCCAGACCCCTCGTTCACAAACAGATTCAGCAAGTCATCTCAAATACCGGAACAAAAACCAAGGTCAACAACTCAGATGTATGCCTGGTGGTCCCATATAATGAAGGCCTAAGTAAACGCAGAACCATTCTCCACTTTGGATACAAAATTCTGGCTTTCGCACCACAAACACAAGACCTCTGTTCTCCAAACCACCCAGATTGGCCTTCAAAAGATCACCTAACTTCTGCAAAAACAGGTTCTTCCCAGAGCTGCAGCCTACCACAAATGCCAACCAGACTATCGCCCCCAGAGGATTCCACTCCTGCAATAACCTCGCTGTGGCTCCTGTGCCATCCACCAAACCTCAACATAAGATAATTACAGCTCAAAACCATACTCGTCAGCTATATCTGCGAATTTTAAATTTTCCCGCTGCACCCTAGTTTACACCCTGCCGTCTAGGTTTATTACTAACAGCACCCTTCCACCATATTGCAGTGGCCTACAGCGCACCAGGGTATGCTGCACGGCTCAAAGTCCACAGGCGCACATACATGAATTTTCTGTGAAACTTATGCATCCCTGGGCAATGCTATTCCTGAGGAAGGTGAGTTGGGTGCTCTCAACATGAGAAATTAAAAGGATCCAGTAAGCTTTCACTATTGCTTGTTAATTATTGGTAACAAACAGTGAGGGTGCCCGAAGTGTGCTGATGTGTGGCTGGGTGAGTGCTGCCAGCCTCGTGCCAAAAATAGTGAACTTGTTTGAATAACATACATAAACACTTGCACTGAAAAATACAACAACAATAATAATTTTAAATATTGTGATCTCATGAATTTAAATTTAGAATAAAAATACTGAGACTGAATAAACTTGAAAAATGATGGCAAGTTTGCCAGGGGCATCCCAATGCAAAAAGCACATTCTTTAGTTTATTTAACTATTATTTATTTTATTCCACTATTGTGCCCTGCAAAAACAATGGCAAAATATTCTCATCCTTTTTCTGTGGCATGTAAACAATATTTTCACACCACTTTGCTGGAAAGGTCCAATCTGCCGGGAGGGGTGGAGGGTTACTGATCACGACACTCGCTTACACTCATAGTTCGCGCTGGTCACTTGCATGTTTGTAGCACTGCATTGATGTGCACTTGTAGTAAAACTGCATGACAGATGGTCTGGAGTGCAGGACGACATTCTGCATCAAAATAGTAATTCAAAAACATATATGTGACCAATGATTGAAAATGCTTCCTAAGGGCTGTGCACCGCTTTGAAGTTGGAACTAAAATACAAGTTTAGTGTAAATATTACACAAAGTATTCAAAACAGAACAATGATCTTCAGGATAATGTTTAATTGAACTGATATCTACAACCACTGCAAATCTCTTCGTTGTCATAAAATGTCACAGAAAATATAAGGATTGCGCCCCTTTTGATGCATAAAATGTTGTGATTCTGATGCTAAATTAGTTTTTTCAATTACATATTATAAATCTGTGCATTAGAATTCATGAAAAATGTAATTTTGTGTTATTACTCTAAATCCCACTGTTTTTGAGTTCAAGCATCAATTTTGAAACCATTAAATGATTGCACCTGGCAAGTGAGCATCACACAACACACTTGATGTGGGTGGGCAGGTGTAGATTGGCAGGTATAAGTTAACAGACATCTGCAAAACACATGTTGGTGGTCTCCAAATGAAGTACACTGGTGAGGCATGTATGAAACAAGCATAGTTTTAATTACGNACACACTTGATGTGGGTGGGCAGGTGTAGATTGGCAGGTATAAGTTAACAGACATCTGCAAAACACATGTTGGTGGTTCTCAAAATGAAGTACACTGGTGAGGCATGTATGAAACAAGCATAGTTTTAATTACAGATGGCAAAATTGATTCCATAATCGATCAATACCCACTGATTCTGTGTAAATAATCAGTAATCAATAATAGGAAAAAAAAATTTGATTCTTGCATGCAATAATGTAATTCACACGATGAGGAAATAAATATAGAATATAGGAGTGAGGTATTCAGTTTTGCAAAATAGTAAAATTTGCCAATATTTTTTCCTGATTATATTGTAGTGAAACCTCTTGAAATAAAATATTGCTTAGTACGAAACTCCTGTTTGTAGGAAGGATCTTGGTCTCGTGAAATCACATACCGTAAGCAGGGGTCACTTTGTGACACATAAATACCCCAGTATTTTAGTTGGATGTTACAGTTATTCAGTGGTACCAATTTAACCACTGAACATTTGAAACAACCAATATGAAATTAGTGTCAGAATGTCACAAAGTGACCCTCGCTTACGGTATGTATAATGCTATACAAAGTTGGAACAGTTATCTCAAAACATTATTTTGGCTTATGTGCCCTTCTAACTGAGTATTCCTTAATTATAATTGGTCTTAGAAGTTTTAAATGTAATAGCAGAGTTCCTTGACAATTTTCCTTTTTTTGTATGTGCAACTTTATCTTTAAAACCATCATACCTAATTATGTTTGAGAAGTCCAGCTAAAAAGTTGAATGTTGATTGTGAGTTAATGTTGGGTTTTTGTCATACAAGCTACCATGCTATTGTGTGTATGTGTGTGTGTGAACAGAGAATTACATTAACATAAAAGTGCCATCTATGCTGTGAATGTTATGTATTAAGTGAATGGTAAAAATTGTAGTTATAATACTTATTACAGTCTGTTTTGCTTACTTAATGCTTTGGTTAGTTTTAAACATTCTTGCTTATTGTGAAATCTCGCAACATAAAATTTTTCTTCCTTTATTTTACTTACATGTTAAATTTTAGTCTCTGAGGAACACATACCTTTTAAGTAAAATGTGTTTATTGTTAATCTGCATGCATGACATATAGTCCACAAAAATTTATACCAAGGGAGCTGTAGAAATTGATGTAACACATTGCAAATTGTCAATTGGCTTTTGCTTCTAAGAAGTTGAGGTATTATGAAAATAATAATAAATATTATCAAATCTTTCCATCTTTATTTTGTAACCATCAACTGGATAAAAAAACACTTGGGATATTCGTTAGACTTCACTGTATTTATGATATTTTCAAGTGGCAGGAGAATTGATAATTTTTTGTCTCAAAGAAAAGTTACCAGTTGTGTTTATTTTCTTGTACAAGTTTACTATCAGCATCAAAACATCATGTAATATTTTCAAAACCCTACTTAGTTTATTCTGTCTGCCCAATTTTTCTTCTTCACTCTAAAATTGTTAAGAGATTTAGTATCTTAGCATAAGAGCAAAGAGCCATTTTTACGCTAATGTGTATAAGACAAAAAGAAAGTAATTTCCATTATCACTAATTTAAAGATTACATTTTTAATAAAAAGTTATTCTTTCAAGTTTGCTGCAGAAGCACTCCAGTCAGTATTTATGTTGAAAATTTATATATATATATATATATATATATATATAAAACTAGCTATGACTAAGTGATTCTAGTTTCCTGCCTGTCACAACATTCTCCAATGAATTATAATAATAAGTATGCAGTAGGTCTCTGTGCATGAAGACATACTGCTCGTGTATAATACAGATATATTACCACCAGTAACGAGTAACAGAAAGAAAAATCTAGTCATACAGTTCATTTCATTCCAATCATCACTCCCAGAGATCACAAAAATAATTTACAACTGGTGGTTGCCAAGGACTTTTTACACACTGGTATATAGCTTATTGTTTAAAATATCCCTTTTAAAATATACTTTTAAAATAAAAACATACTTAGAAAAATTATTTTTAAAATATTTGCAAGTGAGTAATACTTTAGAAAAAATTATTGTTGTGTTTGAAATTTTGCTCAGTTGTTTGGGCAAATTAAATAATGTTGCATGCATGCAGTTTGCATTATAGTGAATTCTTAATGTGTACCTAAGTGCAAGAAATTGTAGTTAATAATTTTCTATTGGTAATGCTTGAAACTCAAAGAAAAATAATTGCAAGACAAAACTATGTTATAAGTTCAAAACTAAATGTAATAGGTGTTTATATCAATACAAAAAATATAGCTGTTTTCATGTTTTACATGTAATTTTTTATGCTTAAAATTATGAGTTTTGAAGTATTACTGTAACAGCAAAAAAAGGACATAAACATGATAAAACAGTGTTGCTTTTTAGCTCACGTTTGCATGTGGTTACATATAGTTATGGTAGACCTTTGTAAATTTCATTTTTAAGTAAGGTAGGTTAGCCCAACTGGGAGCCTATGTCAGTGCTGTGTTTGATTTTGCTTGCAAATGTTGTGATGCACTGCATGATAACCCGATGTTAAAGGTGCATTTTCCACCTGACTCTGTACCATCAGGTTATATTGTCCATCCCAGAAAATATTTTGGTCTCCCTTAAAAAATAATTAAATTGATGTTTCAAATCCTGATGTAAATGTTTAACAGGTACTGTATTGTGCAATGAATGCAGAGAAATGGTGTATACATTTATAAATAGTATAAAACAAAGTCGCTTATCTGCATCTGTCTGCGTATTCGCATAGTACGTCCAAACTACTTGATGGATATTGAAGCGGTTTTCATCATTTAGAGTATCTCTTGAGGAAGGTTTTGGTGTATAATACATTTATATGTAATGTAAGGAAAGTAGAGAAATGTAACACATAACATAGTCCTAAAATAATTACAAATGATCCGTAAAAAAAAATTTTTCTCACAGGCAAATGTTTTCAAAACACGCTATTTATTATTATAGCAGTCAAGTTACAAAAAAACTTTTGCAGTGTTGGTGAACATACCCTATTTGTTAAAGATGTGGAACTAGTTGTAAATATCTGTTGCAATGTCAGATTATGCTTGGTGTTAAACATGAATAAAGAAATTTCACACACAAATAACAGATGAAAACAAAAAGATACAAAACTGTGATGAACTTGTATCTGGGAAGAATATTAATTATTATCTCATATCACCTAAACTACTCGCAATGTTTTTTGGGGATGAACTTATGCAGTCATAGTGAAAATAGTATAATTCATACCAAAATGACACTGTAAGTTAGTTACACTGGATATTTAAGTTTGTGTCCCTCTGTGCCAAATTTGTACAAAACGGGTACATTTTCAATTAATTTGTGAACTGATAACTAGTTATTTTATTTTATGTTGCATTTTCTGTCAAACTTTGCTAACTAATCCATAGCAGTTTTTTGTTCATTACCGTTCCAATGAAACAAAAAAAAGTGATTATATAATATATTTCTGTCCAAATAAGTGTATTTTTATTTTACCAGGGCAGTGCAGAGGTACTGGGAATCTTATCTGGTATGAGTAATTAACATGCACACTTCATTTGATGCAGAATTACACATGGATTTATTCAGCATAAGTAAAAGTTCTGTAAATCGGAAGTTAACAGATCTTGTGTTTAAAATTCCAATGTTTGCTGAAGTATGGTCAGTTGCATTTAAGGGTTCACTGTACTGTACATTAAAAACTCATATTTATAAAGGCTATATATCTAAGTGTAATAATTAGTGTATGTGACTTTACTGTCATTAACAGTCAAGTTATATGAAGGCAAGTGTTGTTTGTTCGTTCCTGTACTGTGGTCTTGCCAGTATGTAATGTATGCAATATGTAGCTAGTCTGCTTTCATGACTAATTTTGTTTTGTGTTTTTGTGTTTTGTGTAAATCGCAGGGCTGGCACTGATTGCATCTTGAGAAGTACATGCAAAACGAATATGTATACTGCCTGTGTACATTCATTAAATACATACTATTGATAATTTTGTTCATATTATAGTAGTAATGAATAGTGTTATTCCTAAAAGTGTTTACAGGATATTTCAAAATACATTCATTAAAAAATTCCAAAACATGTATAATGGAAATAAAAAAGAAACAAAATTTAATGACTGAAGTTTCTTCTATTTGACTTTTTCACTCTATAACATTATCAGTTGCAAAATAATTTAATAAAGAAGATAGTTGAGATGCTAGAAAGAATCTAACCTATTCCATCAAAAATCCAAAGCAAATGTATATGATTCACTTGCAAAGTAAATGAACCTTATACATTTTTAAACAGACAAACTTAATAAAAATTATTCTAAACTTGAGCTGCAAATTATCTATAGTAAGTCCTGTTACGCTGTTGTCAAACTGTGGTAATGAAAATTTTTGGGTTGTTTAAACCACTTTCTAAGAAAATCTCATGTGAAAATAAAGCAATTGCGAAGTTCCCTTTGTGAGATTACTTCAGCACAACGCAATGTGTTATAGGTTGTTCACCATTACTTCCAACTTTTCTGAAGCCCTGCTAAAGTTGTACTTCTAGGATATTCCTCCGCCTCATGCAAACAAAGCTTAACCAATGCCAGAAAATTACACCAAAGGGACAACGCACCACATTTGTGCACTTATAAATAAAATATAAAAATACTATTTTACTAAAAACAACGTACTTTAATGATAACACAAGTATAATGCTTATAGTACGTGGTATATTTAGGAAACAATCTAACATGTACAAGTGATTTTTCAAAGATTTGATTTACAAAGTGGAAGAAATCGTAAATAGACTATACCTCGCTCATTAAGCACCAAATAGTCCTGCGGCACTGCTGCCTGGGGATGTAGTTTATTCATATAGGGATTTTAGTTTCCTCTCATCAATTCTGTTTTCACCGTAGTGGAAATGAATAAAAGCAAACATTTGGCAAGTTGTAGTATCTTTAAGATAAATGGGAAGAGTTTCATTTGAAAGATAATCACTATTTTCTGTTCAATATATTTTCATAAAAGGTTTTTTTTTAAATAATTTTTTTATTTAATGTAAAATATAAACTATAAAAGTGCATTTATAAGTGGCGTTAAGTTGTTTGCCCTGAGAAATGCTTGTTTACATTGTTTTATTTCCTTTACAATTAACTGTAAATTGTAACAATTGTAAGGACACGCACATATGTACATGCTTATCATTAAGAATGTGTAAATTGAACATGTTCCCATGAAATATTTGGAAAATACCTCTTGTTGAAGCAGTTTTGTGTACATTGGCAAGTAGTGATAGCAGCTCATCTGAATGATTGCTATAGAAATTACATGACACATACAAAGTGGTGGCACTGTGTTAAGAAGCAACAGTAGTGGGACCACTCCATAAGCTGATGATGTGGGGGAGAGATTTGGGTGGATCTTAGCATCGAGGTCTTGAGAGCAGATGAGGGTGAAGTGAGGTTAGTATGAAGCGGCACCGGAATGCAAGGGTGAGGGAAACGGGAGATCCCAGAGAAAACCCATTGACCAGCAGCATTATCCGGCACAATTCCCACATGTGAAAATCTGGGAGTGACCCCGCTGGGAATCGAACCCAATTCGCCTAGGTGGATTGCGAATGGTCTAACCACTACACCACCGCGGCCATAGGACTAGTTGGAATCCCTTGGCACATTATCCTGTGTATAGTTCCCGTTTGAAGCAGTCAGCAAGTATGTGTTACATGCCAGCCTGGAGAATGGGTATTTTGTGGTGATGTAAAGTGAGCACTCTTGAAAAAATAAACTTGTGATAAAAATCACTGCTCATAACTGCATATATTTCAACGTAAGCAATGGCTGCAATACTCACAGTTAAGTTGGCAGCGAATTACGAGAAGTAGTTCCTTTTTGTAACGTCTTACTACTCGTCAAGTTAAAAAAAATTGTTCACCTGCAATTCAGTTTCTTTTTGTAGTATGCAAATAAAAATATAATTTGGCATGATTGCAACACATTTGTGTTTCTAACTGTTTCTCATCGTCAGCTGGCTGATGCAACGTTCAAGTTAGCTGCTTCATTGTTTTTTTCCGGCGTGTTTTTGTGTGTCAACAAAAGCAGCGGTTTACAACCAACGTGAGCATAAATGCTAGTTTGTGTCTTCTGAATTAAAGTATTCATTTATGTTATAAAAAAAATTATTTAATTTTTGTTCTGAGTGAAGTGGCATTGTTTGTTATCACTTTCTGCTGTATTTCCACGTAGTTTCTTGTCCCAGAAATTCTTGAAGTTTCACATAGTGTGCCCACCTGGAAAATGTGCTGCTTCGTGCAACTTAAGTCTGTATAAATTTTAAACCTGTAATAAACTTGAAGAAACTTAAGATGAGTGCATTTTATTATATTTGTGGAAAATATTGCAATTCGGAAAGCTTGAATAAATATGTGAGTGTAATTTAATATTAGGCGATTCCCAACTTATGATCGTATAATTAATACCTCAGGACGTGTCACTCATTTTGAAACAATAACAGCATGAAAATGTTTTGTACTGCACGTGAAACATGCCGTGAGCGATAAGGAATATGTTTAAACAGTATTATTATGTCTGTCCGAACGGTTTAATTGTATGAGCCAATATATCAGGTAGTAAATACCTGCATAGACTAAGCTTCTAGGTAAGTAAGTTAATTTGGTGCAAAATTATATTCTGCATTAAATACGTGAATGCAGTTTCATGAAATACATTGCCATCGGATAGGTATATCGTTTTTAGTATTGTGGTGAAGTCCTGTTCGTATCAGTGAAGGAAGGCATTTAACTTTTATAAGCGAAAAAATTATTTTTTTTGTAAGCAAAGCAGTAGGCCTTAACAAACATCAGTGCTATGTGCTTTAAAAACTGTGGGGCTGGACAAATTTTCATGAAATTTGCATCAAGTGGCCAAATATTACTGTGGAAGCATGCTGTAAAAATTTAGATCAGTTCTGTTCAGCCATTAAGTTTCCTGACAATTGTTTTTGTTACTCGTAATATAACAGTAATGCCCGCAATTTGCTTTCACATAGTCTTGTATTAAAATATTGATGTGAGGTATGTATGTAATATAATTCAACTCATAAATATTGTTAAATATAATTCTTAGGTCACTTAACTAATGAATGAGACACATTATCTTGTGTATGAAGGAGTTTTATCTAAAAGCGTGACTTTCTTTAATGGGCAAGCATTTCAGCTGTTAACATTTTTTAAAGGTGAATGTTTGAAATGTCTTGGTGTTGTTTTTATAACAGGGAAAAAGAATGTTTAAATCTTCTGCTATTCTGTTGACAACCTGAATCAAACATTGTCTTGTGTCCTTGGAAGTGTTGACCACAGTTAAGGACATTAATTTACTTTTTAACAGAAACTGAATCGTGAACATCAATATTCACAAACCAATATTATTTACTGAAATTAAAGTGGTCATGTTTATGGTGCTGATTACAGTATTTATTATTCTTTGCTTATATTTAATGAGTATGAAGTAGACATATGAGCCAACTGATGTAAACACCAGCTGAAAGTCATGTGGCAATGTTTATTTTGATAGGCACTGGAAAGGTACGCAACCAACAGGCTGAAAGTATAAATTTAGCAGGGCTTTTAAAAGTGCTCATTTTACCATGAAGAGCCTTTAAGGATGAAGCATTGGCAAAATGAAGGACAGGAAGGATACAAGTGGGGATTCTGAGAAAATTCTCACACTATGATACTACCTACGTGAATGCTAGGGCTTTGGAGTCAAACTGATGACTCCTTGGG
>NQII01000628.1:62798-172050 GCA_002778355.1 Clitarchus hookeri | reverse complement strand
ACTAACTGTCATCCCATCTGTGGGTCCTTGCACTCAAATAACAAAACTGTAACTGATATATTGAAAAAGTAAAAATTTGAAGTATATTTCTTCATTTGCAATTACTTGTGCCTTTAACATTTTCGTCTCAGAATACGTAGTTTTCATATTATGGTAACAAATTATTTGATATATTAAAGTGATGGGTTGAGTCTTGAAAATTCGAGTTGAGTCGAACTAACAAAGATCAACTTGTCATTCGAGTCAAGTTTTTCCCCAGCAGATATCGAGCTACTGAACATGCAAATAGTCATGGCCTGTCTTTAAGGTTATAAACGAACAGTGACACCTAACAATCCCTTATCATAACTCGCGAATCAATTGACACATGCATTGACACGCAATTGTTGTTTGTGATGTTCAGCAGCGATAAAACCTGATGATTTGCAACACACCACTTCCTGTTGCCGCCTGAGTGGCCGCGCTGCTGTCCAGGCAACAGATAAAGATCAAGGTCGACAGGTACAGTCTCAGCACGACATAAATACATACAATCATAGGAAGACATATTTAAACACGAAAAGCCTCTTTATTTCATAGCGCGTCACACCTTCAGCAGAAATATGTGTAGATACAGTACAATTGCCATTATTTTTCTAATCATTTCTGTTGTAAAAATGTGTGTATATATATATATATAATGTCTATATATATATATATATATATATAGAAATAGAACAATTAACAAACAAAAACTTTTAATGTGAATTGCTTGTCCACTCACCCGCAGCATGCTGACAGACCAACCTGAAAGCTACTGTCCCACTCCACCCCTGTAACTGTTATCTTATTTTTCTTTTTCTATCAGCATCAAATGGCTGACACTCTACCTATCGTGTTCGTTCTGTTTTCAGCAGGAGGGAAAAGGCAGTGCTGTGAATCACTTAACCAAACAAAGGCTTATTCTTATTGATAGAAACTAGTTCCAAACTTTTGCTTGGGAAACCACAACTAAAAGAGGGGGAGGAAATTATAGTCCATTCACTGTAACTTTCAACTTTTCTGAAGCCCTGCTAAATTTTTACTTCCAGGATATCCCTTCGCCTCATGCAAACAAAGCTTAACCGAGTGTAGAAAATTACACCAAAAAGACAATGCACACAGCATCCAGTGTAATAATATTTTGCATAATAACTATTTTTTACTAGATATTACCAAATCACTTGTTTTCTCCCTGTTTTTATTCATATTAATTATGAGTTAAAAATTAAGTTTAATCAAAAATAAGATTTTTTTTTACATTGACACAAGCATAAAATGCTTGTGATATATGACATATTCAGGAAATAACCAAGAACGTCATATAGAGGGTGATTTTTCAAAGGCTTCTTAAAAGTGTGAAGAAACTGCAAATAGACTATATAAGGGGCAGGCATTATACCAGAGTACATAGCTACACATTTACATTTATGGTGCAAACTCAATTTTATGTCAAAAATTTTATACTGAAATCGACTTGTCTTGACTCAACTCGAAAGTGTAAAAATCAAACTCGTCTATCACTAGTATTTTGGAATGTCTGGAAAGCAAATCACTTAAACATTGTTCTTTGGTGAAACTGGTACTATTATAACATTGTGCTTTACATAACAAAATTGTAACAGGACTTACTTTACCACAATTCTGATACCAATGTTGGCCACTGGCCACCATTTTAATTCTTGCCATAATGCACAGACTTAATTTTAACCATTGTGAATTAATTTTCTACAAGAATATTCAACGTTTAACAATGTATATTTGACTGCTGCTGCATAAATGTCAGATACTGTAATACGCTTCTTGGTAGAACTTCCCACTTTGATTTTTTATGGTTTTAAATTAATTTGTCTGGATGAATGATAATTTGATACACGATTCACTTAAGCTACAGTTTTTCAAATACATTTAACTTTTTTATGTATGAAAATGGCCTGCTTCAATCTTCACTGATAAATCATTTCCTCAAAAATAAAAAGCTTTAGGTGAATGTATTCATGTTGTACAGTGAAGTAATTTTTTGGCTTATCCTGTACTCAAGTACAATTCATATTAGTGCTGTTAAAAATTTAAAATTAGAATTTTTTTTTTTTTGCAAGTTAACTTAGTGCCAGCCCTGTTTATCTTGGTTGTATCTGTCTGGTGATCGTGTAGATGTTGTGTATGTATAATTTTGGTTTCAGTAAATGTCAGGAACAACAGCAAGGACTTGACCACAGAAGAAATGAGAAAGCTCATTGAGAGGTCAGTAAATATGATCTCGAGCACTCATACATTATTAACAATGTGGTGGACACAGAACATAGCTTTTGCAGTCATTATAAAGCTATTCCATAGTAATGCACCGTGCTAGACATAACATTTCTGCATTTTATTGTGATTCAGTCCGCAAAATTTTTGTTTCTCATTCTCTTCATAAGACGTACAGTGTGAAATGAATATTCTTATTCAATAAATAGTTGATTTCAGTAAACATAATGAAATGTGTCCTACACAAGAGAAACAAACCATTCTTTTTGACTGTATAAAATTTAATTTTACTTGAACTATAAAAAAAATGTAAAATTTAGTTGTAACTTAGTTGCAGGCAATGTTAACCACAGAATGTGAATGGTCTACATACACAACCCTCTGGGTGGACAAAAAAATTACAGTTTATTATTTTGTTCCACATGGATTTATGTAGACATTTCTTACTGGCTATGTTTTTACAGTCAATTTGTTCCACACTGCGCTTATACTCTCTCAGTCTAATTTTCTGTGAAAAAGACAGACTTTAAGAAATGAATTATATGGTTGAATTCTTACACTTATGCTTTTCTATTTTTATGTGGCTACATGGGTATTTAATATTGTCCTGCTGTGGTGGTTTGAATAACATTCATATTTGTACTGCTTGTTCGGGAATGGTTAGAGTATATTTACATAGTAGTGTGGTGAAATGGTAGTGAGTTGGTAATTGGTTTATCTTTACGTTGTAACAGAAATTTTGTTCTCTCATTAAATGACTTGCACGAAATGAACAGGAAACCGTAAGTCAAATATAAGTGCAGAGTTCACGTTGATAAGTGACAAGACTTATCATGTGAATCATGCAAAATTAGTGTAGTCTTTAGCTTTATTTAGAGTGCTTTTATATTTTCTTTAAGGAAATGGTGAACTGCACAACATTTGTGTAACAAGATAATATTTGCTTAGAGTCAGCTTTTGATCACATTAATTTGTACCTTCTGCTGCATTTTATTGTATGCTGCTTTATATGTTGCTTTATTAGCTTCTTGTAACTTATATTTAATGTAGAGTACTCAGTAACTGGAATATTTTTATCACACAAATATGTGCAATNATTAGCTTCTTGTAACTTATATTTAATGTAGAGTACTCAGTAACTGGAATATTTTTATCACACAAATATGTGCAATCGGAAACATTATATTAGTTATGCTTATTACTTACTTATAGTACCTGGCCATCTGAGGGTGTAATGGTTGACATTTACTTATAGTACCTGGCCATCTGTGGGTGTAATGGTTGACATTTACTACGGTACCCTAAATTACCATAGGTCACTAGTTTGAATACAGCCTCAATTATGGGCATTTAATTATGAATTGGTATGTAAGACATCAAAAAAATTAATTAAATACTATGTATGGTAAAGTTTTTGGAAGCTATGAATTGTATTAATGGACTTAATGCAAATTTTTGTAGCTTCTTTAACGTAGACAACAACTAATAATGTAATATAACTTTGATGTTTGGCAGTAATGTTGACAGGTTAGATACTGACATTATTTTGACCTTAAAATAAAAAATATATTAGTTGGCAGTGTTTGTAAGTAGTGGGTGCTACAGTAATTGTGTGTGGCCATAACACTTCAATGTGTCCTCCTTCCTCCTTTGTGAAGAAAGTTCATAACTGGTGGTAGTGCTATAGCACTGAGGATTTAGTACGGTGGCTATGAGAGATAGAAAGATAAAAGACAGCATGGCCATTAGACTGTCTCATGTGAACTAAAACAGTGATGTGTATAACATCTGTTCTCAAGTAATTCTATTTTGATACTTCTAAATTACTTGGTATGTTCATTATTGCAACAGCACAAAGAAATTACACAGAAAATAAAATTGCAGTGTGTATATTTACATTTTATGTATTAAAAAAAAAATTATAGTGGAGAGTTTTTCACACTGTAGTACCACCACTCTAATGATTTTAACAGAATGTAACTGTAAGTAGGGTGTAAGAAAAATGTCAAAAAGACATATTGTCATGGACAATGATGTAAGTACCTAAAGTATTGACTTAATCCTCCCCATTTCTGAGAAAGAGGGACAAATTTTACAAGGGAAATATTGCCATGTACAAAATATAAGGAATAACATGAAGTTGAATAGTTGCAGTAAATTGCAGACTGGATTTTATGAATTGTCAGTGTAATGTATATTGTCAGTAGTGCAATAGACCTCACGACTAAAATTTGTAAAGGGTAACTTTTAGTAATAATTTTAGTTTTAGCTGCTGCCAGAAGTGTCTGTTATGCAAAACATCTGTTATTAAATCATTATTCCCATAACAAACAATGTTAGCAGGTAAATTTAGGTTCCTTGATCATGCAGAAACACATATATTTCACATAATATATAAAGAATGGTGCATTGTAAAAAAATGTATGGGACAGAAATTTTTGAGAACCAAAATACTGATAATGAAGGTGTCTACAAAATTTTTCATACAAGAGACTGTTTTGGATATACAATCTACTATATGTACCAAAAATGCATGTACTGATAACTGCATCCACCATTAATATTTAGTGGTCCTAACAAATTCCTATATAAATAATGATAAGATTTCCTGCTTTTATCATTTATAGGATATTGTATCATTCAAAATATCTTTTGCTTCCGTCATTTACATTTCCTGCAAAAATCGTTTTTAAGCAAATGTCTAATAAGTGGGTGTGAAATACGTTAAATACGCCGCCGTTTATCATCACTGTGGTGCTGCGTTCCCCAGTTCAACTTATGGTGTCTGCGACTTGGCGAGTGTGGTATTCTCCTTCCCTTTACACGCCTGACAAGAGAGGAAGCGGTTACTTAGCAACCAGCATGGCGTCCTCCTTGCTTCCCTCCCCCCCCTCTTTCTCTCTCTCTCTCATCTGTGCACTTTTCCTCCTCCCATTACATGCCATAGAGAGAGGAAGCGGTTACTTAGCAACCAGCATGGCGTCCTCCTTGCTTCCCTCCCCCCCCTCTTTCTCTCTCTCTCTCATCTGTGCACTTTTCCTCCTCCCATTACATGCCATAGGGAGGGGAAGCTGCATCCTCTCTCTCGGCTATGCGCGCTTGCTTCCTTCTCGAACATGCCTGGCGAGAGGGCAATTGGTAGAGTATTTGAAGCATCAAATAAAAGTATTCATATGATCTCAGTTTAACAACGTACGGTCATCCTGTCAAACACACCGCACCACATGGCAGTCAAGTGCTTCNTATTCATATGATCTCAGTTTAACAACGTACGGTCATCCTGTCAAACACACCGCACCACATGGCAGTCAAGTGCTTCCCCTATTCTGATCTCTAACAATGCTACGTTAGTCAAGAGAATGTGACAGTAATTTTATCAAGATTATCCATCGCTCAAAATAGTTGCACCTATCATCATTGGTATTTTAATGCAAATGGTTTTTCCTGAAAATGTTACACAATACATATTTACGAGGAATTATTTTTGCGCAGATGTTTTCTTTTGTTTTAAGTCTTTTTTTCCGTGTAAAGTTAGTGTTTAATCGTATCTGGCAAAAATTCAATTTGATTTTTAAACAAAATATTAATTTCGCTCTATAGGCAGCTTCTACCGAATAAAATGATATGGCCAGAAGCATATACTTGACCTCCACTTGTCACCAAAAANTCTATAGGCAGCTTCTACCGAATAAAATGATATGGCCAGAAGCATATACTTGACCTCCACTTGTCACCAAAAATTGTTTGAACATCGAGTGACATGTATTACATTACCAGGCATAAATTCCATTTTCATTCCTTATTGTGGGAAGATTGGAGGATTTAAATTTATTTATTTCAATAGACTCGTGTCTTCTGAAAANCATTCCTTATTGTGGGAAGATTGGAGGATTTAAATTTATTTATTTCAATAGACTCGTGTCTTCTGAAAAAAACTGAAGAACCTATTTTACACATTTCTTGTAAAAAAAATGTGTAAGCACAGAGCCATAATGCATGAATTGGTTTTTANCTGAAGAACCTATTTTACACATTTCTTGTAAAAAAAATGTGTAAGCACAGAGCCATAATGCATGAATTGGTTTTTAATTAATAATTATTGAAGACAGTAAATAAATAATTTCTAATTGTCTGATTTATTCATCTCTGTATCAAAATCACACACCTTTTTTAAAGTGAAATATTATTAATTACTTTAAGTACACATTTGCCAGGCGAGCACAGCATTGCCAATGTACGTGTAGATTGATGTAAATATGCGGTGTGGATTGCTTAAGCTTCGGCTGTCCGTGGTGATACTCTGCTCTCTGCAGAGCTTGGTTCCTTCCCTTACACGGCCGGTGGGGTGGGAGCTAGTTGCCTAGCAACCAGCGTGGCATTTGGAAAGGGAGGAGTTGATAGTTTCACTCCTCCGTTGCTGAGGCTTCCCCTTCTCCGCCTCACACGCCATAAACACACTGCCCGGTTGATAACCTCTTGGCAAACTCTCAGCTGATTGAGTGTGCGCAAGACTTCAAATTTTGGCTTGCATTCTCTCTCATATTATTTTATTTTTCATACGGTTTGAAAGTTTAGGGTTGNTGCAAGACTTCAAATTTTGGCTTGCATTCTCTCTCATATTATTTTATTTTTCATATGGTTTGAAAGTTTAGGGTTGGCTTGCAATCAATTATATACTGTATTTTGTGATGTTATATTCTTTATTTAAAGAAGATGAGGTGAAATGTTTTTTAATGTACGAACAGTAATACTTTATTTTTAAATTCCCATTTTTATTGTGTTTATTAGTTAAACTTTATTCACAGATAATGTACAGTTCTCATTATACACAACACAAAGTTTAATAAGGTTAGAAGTTGTATTTTATTGATGCACAAGTCAGACCCTCGTCTACTGAAATTCTGGATGTATGGAAATTTTTTGACAGTTCCCTGAAGAAACGGTAGATTGGGAGTCCATTGTATCTGAAAATAACTATTTTGCATCAAATTTTTATAAAGACATTTGCCTTAAAACTGTACATTTTTATTGTCTATAATTTGCGTTATTTTTATATTTCCATACACTTGTAAGTCTTTCTGGTCATTATCTTTCCACTGATTTAAAGCATTTCTCCAATAGTACTTACAGTATTGTTTATTAGATTCATATTTCACACCATTCACCATGCAGTAATAAATAAGAGATGTGCTCCATCAGTGTGGATGAATTACTACTGGCTGGATGCTATTTCTTTAGCCGGGCTTGGAAATCTTCCGTTCTTACAGCAAAGCATTTTTGTTTGAAGAAGTACTGTTATGAGCTGCCACAGTGCATCATTTAAGAGAAAATTTATAGTTTTTGGGCAATTTTCCCATCAAAACCATTTGTATTATCATGTTTTTGTTTTCCAGTCCTGTGTTACTGAGGCCAAGTGGCTAGCACATCATTGGAACTGTTGTGTATTTTAGCAGTGCTGAATCTCTCAGTAAAAGACTGCCATAAGAACAATTTTTTTTTNCATCATTGGAACTGTTGTGTATTTTAGCAGTGCTGAATCTCTCAGTAAAAGACTGCCATAAGAACAATTTTTTTTTAATTTATGGAAGAATTGCACGGATTAATGAATTGCACAGAAGTATTACCAAAAAAGTTAATAAATTCTAATTTTAAACTTTAGGTTAAGCAGTGCATCAAGCCTGTCCATTATGAGCCCCCACTGACTAAGATGACTAAACTGGAGCTACAGGGCTGCCAATTTTATGGATTTTTATATCATCAAACAAATTAACAGATTTAGGCAAAATCACAGATTTTTTTCCATACCATTGCACAGACACTTGTTTACAAATGAAAGGCTGGAGTCATAGATCCGTGTGCAATATGGATGCCAGCATTGAAATTTCCAATGTACAACAAACACCCACACTGTAATAATTTGAACTACACTACAATCAAGATGTCAACTTTGAGCAGTTGGCAACATGCATACAGAAAAATTACTTTTAGTTCTTCGTAAAAATTAACAAAAATCGACAAGATTCAATTTTTATGTTAATTTTTGTGATCCACAATATTGCGAATTGTTAGTTATTTAAAAATGCTTTGATTTATATATGACAGTAAAAGTAAAATATCTGCCTCCACGCAGTGAGAAAAAATAGTAATTATTCAGTAGTGTGTGTATTGCAAGTTCCGCTTAAATAAAAAGTACAGGGTGTATATCCGCACATGCAGCATCGTTCATGTCTAATATTGATTTCTAGTTGACTAGTTTCAATATACCTTGTGTGTTACCTAAACACAATATACTCACAAAAAAAATACACGTCAAAAGAATGCAACTGCTAATATTTATTTAGATTGAGTACAAATGTTCTGCAATTTACGTGATTTATAATTTTGGTTATTTTGAAGTATGGTTTTGCTATAAACAATTTGCAACGCCAGAAAAATGCAGTATTTATTGTCCAGAATGTGCGTTTATTCTCCCAAGTTGTGTTTCGTTATCGCCATAACATTTTAAAATTCAGAGAGGTGAGGAAAGTTTACACGTCACAAGAAAAAATCATTCTCTTTGCTACATTTTGTTGCATAAAATATCTATAAATTAAATACGTTTACGAGAAAAGATTCTGTGTGTTATGTTCATAACCTGCCCATGTGATGAGGTTAGGTACGATTGCACTACATGATTTTGAAATCAACACATTAGCAATTCGTGGAAAATAGATGCTAATAATTTTACGGAAGTATTACTATGAACAAAAAAAATTGTACCACCAAAAAAGACCCTGTAAGTGTTATGTGACTAAACAAAACAGTAAACCTAGTGAAGCATAAACATTAGGAACTTCAGTGACTTCACAAGCAGATCTTATGTTGCAGTTTTAAAAATAAATTTGGTGAATTAAATTCTGTAAGATATTACTTTGAAACAAAAGTTTAANCATCATTGGAACTGTTGTGTATTTTAGCAGTGCTGAATCTCTCAGTAAAAGACTGCCATAAGAACAATTTTTTTTTTAATTTATGGAAGAATTGCACGGATTAATGAATTGCACAGAAGTATTACCAAAAAAGTTAATAAATTCTAATTTTAAACTTTAGGTTAAGCAGTGCATCAAGCCTGTCCATTATGAGCCCCCACTGACTAAGATGACTAAACTGGAGCTTCAGGGCTGCCAATTTTATGGATTTTTATATCATCAAACAAATTAACAGATTTAGGCAAAATCACAGATTTTTTTCCATACCATTGCACAGACACTTGTTTACAAATGAAAGGCTGGAGTCATAGATCCGTGTGCAATATGGATGCCAGCATTGAAATTTCCAATGTACAACAAACACCCACACTGTAATAATTTGAACTACACTACAATCAAGATCTGTCAACTTTGAGCAGTTGGCAACATGCATACAGAAAAATTACTTTTAGTTCTTCGTAAAAATTAACAAAAATCGACCAGATTCAATTTTTATGTTAATTTTTGTGATCCACAATATTGCGAATTGTTACTTATTTAAAAATGCTTTGATTTATGTATGACAATAAAAGTAAAATATCTGCCTCCACGCAGTGAGAAAAAATAGTAATTAATCAGTAGTGTGTGTATTGCAAGTTCCGCTTAAATAAAAAGTACGGGGTGTATATCCGCACATGCAGCATCGTTCATGTCTAATATTGATTTCTAGTTGACTAGTTTCAATATACCTTGTGTGTTACCTAAACACAATATACTCACAAAAAAAATACACGTCAAAAGAATGCAACTGCTAATATTTATTTAGATTGAGTACAAATGTTCTGCAATTTACGTGATTTATAATTTTGGCCATTTTGAAGTATGGTTTTGCTATAAACAATTTGCAACACCAGAAAAATGCAGTATTTATTGTCCAGAATGTGCGTTTATTCTCCCAAGTTGTGTTTCGTTATCGCCATAACATTTTAAAATTCAGAGAGGTGAGGAAAGTTTACACGTCACAAGAAAAAATCATTCTCTTTGCTACATTTTGTTGCATAAAATATCTATAAATTAAATACGTTTACGAGAAAAGATTCTGTGTGTTATGTTCATAACCTGCCCATGTGATGAGGTTAGGTACGATTGCACTACATGATTTTGAAATCAACACATTAGCAATTCGTGGAAAATAGATGCTAATAATTTTACGGAAGTATTACTATGAACAAAAAAAATTGTACCACCAAAAAAGTCCCTGTAAGTGTTATGTGACTAAACAAAACAGTAAGCCTAGTGAAGCGTAAACATTAGGAACTTCAGTGACTTCACAAGCAGATCTTATGACGACCTGTATTTTAACATCTTATGTTGCAGTTTTAAAAATAAATTTGGTGAATTAAATTCTGTAAGATATTACTTTGAAACAAAAGTTTAANGATCTTATGTTGCAGTTTTAAAAATAAATTTGGTGAATTAAATTCTGTAAGATATTACTTTGAAACAAAAGTTTAATTTACCAGTACTTTTGTCACAAAATTTAAGAAGACATGAATGACCTTTGTAAGATAACTGGTTGCCAACAACATCCCCATTCACAAAATAAATAGACATTCTACTCGCAAGTTAATGCTTTATATAATCTTGCAAATATAATGTACTCATAATGCTCAATATTTCATAGGCATAATAACAAATAATCACAATTTATTTTAATGGACATAAACATTTTAGTTTTCAGGATTTCTAAAGACTTTTGGGAGCTGGACCAATGATTTTTTTTTCATAGATCAGTGGCAGCCCTGGTGTAGCAATCAAAACACTTTGATATCTGTTGTCCTTAAGATGATATTGAATGATGAGTGAGATAAACNCAGCCCTGGTGTAGCAATCAAAACACTTTGATATCTGTTGTCCTTAAGATGATATTGAATGATGAGTGAGATAAACGTTTTAAAAAATGTATGCTCCTTCCTAGGAATTGTTGCACTACAATTAAATAATTTCTTCAGCCGTAAAAGGCCTANGTTTTAAAAAATGTATGCTCCTTCCTAGGAATTGTTGCACTACAATTAAATAATTTCTTCAGCCGTAAAAGGCCTAGTTCATCAATCCACATACATCCTGCCATGTCAAACTACGTTTTTACTGGTTATTCAGCTGATTTTGGAATTTTTTATGGGCAGTAGTCTAGTTATTTGGGTATCCAGCAGATGTTACAAGCAATACCCAGATTTCAAGTTGCATGTTTTGGTATGACTGAATGCACCAATAGCAGTTTGATACCACTACTTGTGCTCGTGTGCCATTTATATATACTTTGCCAGTCTTGTAGCACAAAAATTCCTTGCCTCTAAATTTCATTACACCTAATGGCAGACAGTCATGCAGAGCTCAACTTGCAACATGGGTTGTTTTTCTGCTTTTATTTTCATTTCAACAATTTACGCAGGCCTGTTTAAACTGAACAGTTATTCATTTTAAAGTAAGCAATTTGGTATGTTTCAATTTGAATACAGTCTGAATCCATGTACATATTTCACGCTTGTGAGAATACACAAACACAATCATTATCAAAATATTTAAACAGGCAGGAAAGGGCTACTAGAATACTTATAATTAAAAGTGGAAAAGATGTATCTACAAATACAAGTTGGTGCTTGGTGATACAAACACACTTCACACTTTNCTTATAATTAAAAGTGGAAAAGATGTATCTACAAATACAAGTTGGTGCTTGGTGATACAAACACACTTCACACTTTCGTTAGGCAGTTGCATGAATGTAACATTTTGCTTGCTGGACCATCTCTTCCTCAGTGGCGTATGATAATATTCTTCAGTTCAGCAGGGAAGGATTTTNAATATTCTTCAGTTCAGCAGGGAAGGATTTTACTATTGTAGCTAGGAGATAGAGTGTAATCTTGGGTGCATTGAAATTTGAAAGTAGAAAATTTATTTGTATGTTTGAGTTATACCAGATGTCCCAAATTAAAGTTTACACTCTTTGTATGTTAGTAACAGAGAAACTATTAAAGACAATAAGGGGTGTGTGAATAGTTGGAATATTTTTGAATCGAATAACATGCAAATAGTTTCAAAGTCGAATAGTTACCAGTAAACATTTAATTTCAGTTATGTATAACAGAAATAAATATAATTTCACTGATCACACAACAAACTATTCCCACACAAATAATATTTGCATCTTCGAAAACAGTATATAATTTTCACAAACAATATTCTGCTTATATTGAACTTAAAAAAGTATGCTGCAAATGTAACCATTACAATAAATAATGCACTTTATATATACACACAGGGTGGTCCACCTAATGTTGACACCTCCAAAATTTCCGAAGCGGTTGCAGATCACTTTCCAAGTTTGTAGGAGTAAGTAAAACAGGTATGTTACGGATACTGCGCCAACGGAAATACCATCCATATCACGTGGCTCGCTCTTCATCAGGCATTGCATGAAGGTGATTTCCAGCAGCATGTTCAGTTTTTTAGGTTTGTTCTGATGTCTGTAAGAGATGACAGCAATTTTCTGAAAAACATACTAATTTACCAATGAAGCAACCTTCACAAACCATGGGCGCGTAAATTTACGAAATATGCACTACTGGGCGACAAATAATCCACGTTGGGTCCGGCACGTGGAGCACCAGCAACTATGAAAAGTGAATGTGTGGAATCGTTGGAGACTACTTCATCAAGGGACAATGACCGGCTGTACGTACGTCCATTTCCTCAGAGAACTTACCGGCACTTCTGGAAGACATACCACTCGACATACGTCGTGATATGTGGTTTCAGCATGATGGTTGTCCTGCTCATTTTGCTTTGGTGGCGAGGCAAGTATTAAATGAAACGTTTCCAAACCGGTGGGTAGGGTGTGGTGGTGTTGTAAGATGGCCAGCTTGCTCCCCTCACTTCTTACCTCTCGATATTTTCCTGTGGGGAAAACTGAAAGATGGTGTGTACAACACGGTTCCTATGACGCCAGAAGACATGCAGGAATACATTGTGGCAACTTTCAGAGACATTATGCCAGAAACACTTCAGACCGCTCGTCGCTCGCTACATGTGAGTTTACAGATGTGTGTTGCTGTCGATGGTCAACATATCGAGCAGATACTGTGAAAATACCTAAAGTGAAGCGTTTCAACCATAACTGTGCTCGTTTGTACTATGCATGCGGATGTGATTGCATTTCTCCTTATGTTGGTTTGTTCTATTTTTGTTGTGCATCTGTATGCACTCGTTACTCAGTACAGGTAATGCCTAAGAAACAAATCTCCTGAATTACATTAATATCTGAATAAAATGTAATGTATTGATATCAGACTTGCACTCACATTGCCCGTCTTTCCTCCGCTGCAGTGCTCTGCTTTGTCCAATATGGCAATCCATGCCCCTTGCCCCATTAAGGCAGCATGGTAACACAAAAGTTAAGTTTTTCATTAATAAACTATAAGCCTCCAGGGAACCAGTAGCATGGTTCATTATGTGAGTAGACAGCAATGCTAGTCTAGATGTGTTATGATATATCACCTGGGTGCATGTTGTTGCGTACTAGCTCACGCACAACTTTCTGACCCCTGCATCCATATTCCACTATTGCACATGTGTGTACACACATGCATGAGTGCATGCACACATACACCCACCCCCTTTCCACAGTACATGTTGCTAATAGAAAGTACATAAACTGATGTCCCAAACACCAGATGAGTTTAGAATAGAACATGTGTTTCCTTTGTTACAATAATGTACAAATGCATTGTATTGTTAGCAAATGGAAATTTTCAGTATTTGAACATGTTTCGTAGTAGTCTTAAAATTATTTTTTGGTAAAAAAAAATATTAGAATTAATGTTGGGGTTGAAGACAAATTGGTAGCTTTGACTTTTCATTCACCCTTTTCTGTTGGCTGTTATTTATGTATGCCTGCAGACTAACTAGCAATTGGGAAGGAGGGACACACATCACATACATCCATTTGAACCCAGGATTCCTTGTGCAGTAAAGTGATGAACCAATCAACGATGCCTCAGATTAAGTTGTTAAGGAACAATACGTGTATTACTTGTCAAACAGAATACTGTACTGTATAGGAAATGTTCAAAAATACCTATTTGGAGTTGCATGGGCACATTAAATACATTACCGTTGTTTATCCATTATTCACATCTTTAAGTTAAACAGTATGACAAACCATGACCAGCATTTTCTCTAGGTTATTGGGTAGCCTTTCTTGCTCGCTCATGTGGTGAGGAGGCTGGGCTGGTAATGGCTCATACTGAATAATCGTGAACACTTAACAGAATCATGTGTGGCTAGAAATGTTGTTGTTAGGTTCTCTATTTATATCAATATGCTCAAGCAGTAGCTTGAAGTGTAGTTGTAATTTTTTTTTGATGAGTAACTGTTTCAGAATTCTTCTTACTTGGACATGAAATTTTCTGCATGCTGTCACATACAGTTTTTATCATTTCCTTTCAGTGCAAATATTTTAGATGTAGTAAGAGAGACTGCTTGCTGGCAAAGTTAATCAGTCATGTAATTTCAATAAGAAAAACCAAGGTGCTCTGATGGCCAAGGCAAGAAACAGCAACTCTAGTCTTTCGAAAAGTGTGAAATGAGATAATGCCCAAGATAGGAAGTAACTATCTGCAAAGTCCACCACATTTCCTGCATGTGAAAAATACACGCTCAGATAAGTCTAGAATCTTACACACATGGAGTTTGAAATGCCTGCATGTTAGCTGCTTAGACATCACAATTTGATTCAGGTATTTTTACTTATGTTAAGTGTCTTAAATTAATACTAGAAAATTGGTAGGCAGTATTTTCTCTAACATTGAATATCTTGGCATCCTTCTTCCCCTCTGTAAAGAGTTAGTTGAACATGTTTTTATTTTATCAAGTTGAAATTGTTGGTATCATAGTTTCACATTTATATTACTAATTTTTTACTTTTGTTGCACAGAAACGAAGCAGGGCACCATCATCAACAAAACGGACTCGCAGTCACACCCTACGATACTGTGGCAGTGTAACCTCTAGTTGATGTCTCTACCATTCATCGTGGGAAGTTTGTTCCATATACGTACTTTCTAAATTCTCTTAGAAAGTTTGATTTTGAAAGCCATGTGCTAAATGAATTCTTTGCTTCATTTTTAAGTGTACATTTGAGTAACTGTCTAGTGGTATAACAGGTGTGGCAACACACTAATTTCGCACATACACATATTGATGTGTACCTATATCACTATAGCAAAATGGCATTTATTTATCTCTCTTAGCAGTCATTTAAATAAATGAACATCATGTTCTCTGAACGAGTACACAGGACATTGATAATATTTGCGATTACAAGGGCTGCTGTGTGTGTATTTGTGTGTCCTAACTCTCAGTGATATGATGCTGTAAAAATATTTTATTGCTTTTGTGTTTTGAAATAAAAAAAATGTTTACCAATAAGCATAAAATATCAAATAGTGTTAGTTTTTAGCATACAGAGCAATTTTTCTTCGTACTATTTTTGAAATAAAAGCTCAAAACTTTTGTGAGATGTGATATTTATCATGCATGTGTGATTTTTAGCATCAAGCAAATAAGAGAAATGAATGTACTGAAAGTGACGGGAACCCTCACTTATCATATAAATATTCCCAGAGGAAAAATTATGTGAACTGCTTTAAAGGTACTTTCATCATAAAATCCTGATATTAATATTCAAGAATGAATTTGTTCTTTATTTCAGTCATGTAATTGTAATATATAGATTAAGTTCAGACGGGTGCGTTAATTTGAAACATTGTTTTTAGTTTGAAATGAGAAGAGTTGCTAGTAGTGTGCGTATGTTCCAGTCCATCCTTTCACGAATAGACATTTCGTTAGGTTGCGTGACAATAGCCGTGTTCGTCCTTTCACTTCTCTTGTAATCGTTTATAGTGTTCCTTGTGATTGTCTGTTTGGCAGAAATGAGGAAGATATGCTGTGCTTTTAGCTTGTTTCCTAAGTGTGAAAGACTTGTAACCAGAATAAAACATCTATCGCCATGGAACTTTTGTAATGAAGTCTTGCCAGTCAGGCTAGTGCCAGAACCATGGTATGTTAATACTCTCGTAAAATAATATTGGCATTAGTAGTAAGTTAATGTTTTGGTTAGATCCAGTAGTTCTGATAGAGTAAGCAGCCATATTGTCGTTCCCTTTGTTTTGAGTTATGTTTGTTTACCCCACTGTAGCCTACTTCAGACTTCTGTCTAAATGTTGGTCAAAAGGCACAGTATATAAACGTCACAGAAGGTAATAGAATTATTTTCAGTTACACGTATTTTTTTTTTTATTGTCATTGTAAAAAAATTAATCTATCGTTGTTAACAAATCAGTTTTTCTTGTATTATGTACATATATTTGTGGAAACTGCATATATACATAAGAATCTGTTTACAGCTCTACGAAAATAATAGCGGCATTGCTTACAAACAATTAAAAATTTTTTATTTATGTCATATGTGGCTATATAACTATTTGAGAAATACAGAAAAATAAAGCTTTTAAAGGGTCTTTAACATAATTTTATTATATGGTGTACACAATCAGATAGGTTTTACATATTCCATTGTGTGTAAAGTTACTATGAAAGAACTATATATTGGGCAACAGTAAGAATATATTCACTGTTCTTAAGTATACAGTATACTAGAGTTTTCTTTGTGTGTTTGTAATAATGTGAGTTGTAACAGTAAGTGACTGAACTTAATTACTGTATGAGGAAAATATCAATCTTAATTCTTAAGAAACAGAAAATTATTCATTGCATTTCAAAGAAGGCTTATGCTATGTATGCAGTGTATGAGTGAGTGAGCGAAGCGAGATTGAGTGTTTTCTGCCTGAGGTATTATTTGTTAATGTTTTGTTGAAATGTATGTATGCCTTTATTGCTTTTGCTGTAACTTGATTTGATGTTTTAAATTTTTATGGTCTTACAAAAAGTGAAATTTTACATCTTTGTAATGAGCCTTGTGAATTACCAAATGCTAATTTAAAAAAAAGAAAAATTGCCAAGTACATTTAACATGTATCACGTTAGATTATAAAATGTTTCCGAAACTTTTTTACATGTTCTTTTTTATTAAGAAATTGCTTTGTGAAGCTGGTTGTCCAGGGTAAAGAATAGGGTGGGGAGGGGGGATGCTTTTGTTGTTCCAGTGGAACCAGCATGCAACAAGCTCTTTGTACCAAAGTTACTGTAGGACTAATCAATTTTTGTGTTATTAAAGGTTTACAGTCAAATAGAATGCAAAGTGTTTTTCTGTACACAACACCCAGCATTCCTTGTGGATACACTGCACCACTAGAAGTCAACCGAGAACCAACAATTGGAACCAACCCATCCCTAATGAATGGGTCGGTTTCCATTGGCGGTTCTCGGTTCCTTAATTAAATTTAACAGCAACCAATATCGCTCCTGCCAAATTCCTACCTAGAAAAATAATTTATACCTAAAATGTATTCACCACAAAAATAGCAGACCTCGCAGTAACACAATTTTGCCATTATAAACAAACAAGTTTTTCCGTCAGTTGTGAACTTAAAACTACCTTAGGCATCACAATATTGGTGTGTGTACTGTGCACGAAATTTTCTGTGCTGTCGACACTACCATCATTCCAGTGGACTATTGAAAGGTATATTATGGGAAAATGGTGTCTGTGTAAACTGTTGGTATGCCATAAACAATACTTGTTAGTGCTTTGAGGTTATGAATTCTTACACATGATAATGGTCCCAAAAAATGTACTGCAGTGGAATTAAATGAATATGGACTAAAGCTACACATTCGCTATAGCAATATTTTTTTTTGCACCACCGTGTTCTGTTCTATATAAAATACACTGTATATACTCATTTAAAATAAGTGCCTTTTTATGTTTTCACTCATTACAGTAAAACCTCACTAATGTTAACTTTATTAATTCAAAATTCTATGTGAAGCAAAGTAGCAGTTAGCCCTCGAACATAAGAATGGGATTTTGTATACTTTGGAGTTTGGTTGATTCAAAATTCCATATAATGTGTCATTCAAAGTGAAATTTCCTCAAAGTTTACATAAAATTAAGATATTTTATAAGCACTACATTAGTTATATTCTTGTTGTGCAACAAAATAAGCATCACAAGCAATGGAACAACTTTTAGGAAAAATAATAATTTTCCTGAATGAAACTGCATCAACAATTTGTAGTGTCGTTTTGAGTCAGTATATAGGAACATTTTCTTTCCCTACATTTTCAAGTAGTGATACCTGTGCTAAATAGGCACAAACATTGTGACAGAACTGTAGGATCACAAAACACAAAGGTCATTCGAAATATTCCAGCTGCTGGGGCAAGCAGCTTCCCTTTTTTTTTTTTTTTCTCTCTTTTACAGCAGCTGCTGGGGTAGACTGCTTCTTTCTTTCTCTTTTATGCAGCAGCACTTCTGTAGAAAATGTGGCATCTTTCCTTCTCCAGAGGTGCGTTTGTATGGCCCTGTTTTGTCAGTTTCCAACACTGTCAAATTTTTAGGCCTCTTCTTCAATTGTAAACTTACTTGGAGGCGTGCTGTGGTATCGCCCCTTCCCTCCTTTCCGATGACTCCAGACGTCTGCCACGTCAAAACGCCAAGCCGCTGTAGAATTTCCGATTTCTTGGCATATTTTATGACAAACAGTTTAAACGTAACAGTGTATTATTTTATATTTGTAACATATATTGTTCAACTTTAAACATCTTTCCCCGCAAATAAATTTTTTTCAGCGCATAGTTTTCGCATAAATACATGTCAAATCACAATTTTACTGTTTTAGAAATGTACAAATAATGAAAACCATCTTACGTACAGAAATTTAATTATTAACACAGAAAGAAGATGCCAACTGCTACTTCAAGGTGTCTATAAAATTACACAAGGAAATGTTTCTGCAATTTAAAAAAATTGCCAAAAATAAGGAAANTGCTACTTCAAGGTGTCTATAAAATTACACAAGGAAATGTTTCTGCAATTTAAAAAAATTGCCAAAAATAAGGAAATTCTTGCATATTTTTAATTTGTGGCTGTCCCTTAATTATAAAAAAAACTTTTACTAAACATACCTTGAAATGAATTAAGACAACATCTTTCAGTTGCCCTTTTTAAATTTTGACTTTGACATGCCATTTTGAAGAAACCACATGATCTAAAAAGAGGGAAATGCTTTGACAGCTGCGGGGTAAAGGGAAAAGAAAAGAAAAGAAAAGAGATGGAGAGATGGGAGAGATGGCTGGCATGGAGATGATTCAGTTATCTGTTTGGAAGGCACAGCGCTTGCTGCAGAAATTTACCGTATTTTTGGAACCACAATTTGCACGTCGCCATTTATTTTTCATCCAGACCTGTACATACCTTACATCGGCATTGTATTTTTTTTTCTTTTCCAGTACACCGTCACTTTCTTCTACCACTTGAAGCTTTTGTTTATGATGCAGCTAGTGGTTTGCTAAGTTTAAGTGAAATAAATTTTATTTTAAAAGGCTTGTAACGTTACAGAAATCAAATTCAGTGACGAGAAATTACTGCTCGGTTGGTTCACGTACTCGGCAGACAGGTTCCATAATAAGAGAAAAAAAAAAAGAAAAAAAAAGCATTGGATAATTTTCTTTAAGATTTATTCAAGTTAAAACAGTTCACAATCTTCAAAATTAAGAGACACGAACAGTTAGCAATACGAACCAGGCGGATTACTAGAACAGCATCGCAGAATTCAGTACTAATTCACGTCACTTAAAACTTGCATTGCGGGAAAATTACAAAGGCAGTAGGGACGTCATTTTCCTTCCTGGGACCCTCGCAACCTCCCACACCAGTGGAAATAATTTAAAATTCAGCTGAAAACCAAGGATAAAAGAAAGAAAAGGTTGCAGGTGCAGGCTGATGCGGGNACCAGGCGGATTACTAGAACAGCATCGCAGAATTCAGTACTAATTCACGTCACTTAAAACTTGCATTGCGGGAAAAATTACAAAGGCAGTAGGGACGTCATTTTCCTTCCTGGGACCCTCGCAACCTCCCACACCGGTGGAAATAATTTAAAATTCAGCTGAAAACCAAGGATAAAAGAAAGAAAAGGTTGCAGGTGCAGGCTGATGCGGGNAGTGGAAATAATTTAAAATTCAGCTGAAAACCAAGGATAAAAGAAAGAAAAGGTTGCAGGTGCAGGCTGATGCGGGCAAAATTTTGCTTCCTCACGAGCTGATCATAATCTGTTAGCTGGTGGCAGGTACTCACAGCTAAAATTGCCAGTTCGCTCTACCCCCACTCCTCACATCAGGGTGCAAAAACCTAACCAAATAAGGGCATCACACAGTACAGAATCCCTTCATGAACCAGTTTGAACTGTATCACCACTGCTTTCCCATGACAACCAAACTACACCAAAGTTAAACAATAAAATTTCTAGAACTTACTTGAATGGAAAGAACGTCTACGAACATCGTAATAGCCCTTATCTCTAATCGCTGATGCAACCTCAACTACTACTATAGAAAAACCAAACTCATGACAAATACACATGCCAAGATGGCCAAAAGTCTGAAATACTGAAAAATAATTACATTTCCTAAAAAAACAGAAGAATATTAACTAAATGTTCTGATCAAATTAATACTAACTGCATCATTACATTATCCCCCTCTAGGGATGTACAAGCACTGAAATTTTATTTGAGTTGAATTTGAGCCAAGCATTTAAAAAGGTTTTGATCTTTCGAGTCGAACTCGAGTAACTTTTTACTAGAATTAATAAAACTGCCAGTAGGGTACATCACACAATTTGACATTAAACAGTTGTAGCATTTTCTTAAAATCAGTTTTTGTTAAATCTGTGGAAATACTGTTCAGTAAGAACATCTAACTGTCACTTCTTAATNCATTTTCTTAAAATCAGTTTTTGTTAAATCTGTGGAAATACTGTTCAGTAAGAACATCTAACTGTCACTTCTTAATTATATAAAATTATTCCCTTGAATAACCAAACAGCATTAAACTATTAGTTACAACAATAACAATTACCTTTCTGTCTTTTACTCTTCCTAAAAAAAATGGTAAAAACAAAATAAATGTTTAGTCCACCATACTGGAACCATACACATGAGACGTCACACACTATAAAATTTGTTAGTTACAACCTTAACTGACATGTTTTTGTTTCGATCGCCTGCCATCTTGTGTCCCTCCTTTGTGTAACTATCTAACTTTCCTGTTTATTTTACTCTTCCATTTCTTGTCTTCCTAACATCCCACATTTCCAGCACTACTATATGTTTTTTCAAATTAATTTTCACGTATNCATTTTCTTAAAATCAGTTTTTGTTAAATCTGTGGAAATACTGTTCAGTAAGAACATCTAACTGTCACTTCTTAATGATATAAAATTATTCCCTTGAATAACCAAACAGCATTAAACTATTAGTTACAACAATAACAATTACCAATTACCTTTCTGTCTTTTACTCTTCCTAAAAAAATGGTAAAAACAAAATAAATGTTTAGTCCACCATACTGGAACCATACACATGAGACGTCACACACTATAAAATTTGTTAGTTACAACCTTAACTGACATGTTTTTGTTTTGATCGCCTGCCATCTTGTGTCCCTCTGTGTAACTATCTAACTTTCCTGTTTATTTTACGCTTCCATTTCTTGTCTTCCTAACATCCCACATTTCCAGCACTACTATATGTTTTTTCAAATTAATTTTCACGTATNTCTTCCATTTCTTGTCTTCCTAACATCCCACATTTCCAGCACTACTATATGTTTTTTCAAATTAATTTTCACGTATTTGCACCTTCCAACACATTTTGTTTTACATGTTCACCACTGTGAGTACTTAAAATTCTTGTCCTTTTATACACTGTAAAATTCATTATGAACCAAAAGTATCAAGTTTTTCAGAATATTTACAAAGTTTCCAGATTTTCTGCAGCAACAAGTTACTGTTCAAAACCACTTGTTCTTTCAGGTGCTCTGACAAAATATTCTCCCTCCTACATGTAACATTTCCTGCAACACAAAACAATTGTTCGCTTTAAACCTGCGTAGCATAAATGGACAGGTAGTGCTTTGCTACCACTTCAATGGACATTCTTGTCTTGGGATTCTTTCCTTTGATAGGTACAGATTGAGCTGATCTTGTGGTGGTGAACTGACTGCTACAGGTAAAGGTGAGTTTTCTGACAACTTTTCAAATGCATGCCACAATTTGCCACCAGTACAAATGCTTGTGGCTGGTCCTGTTTAATTTCTAAAGATGTCCTCCTCTGAAGGCATTCTTCAATTGCAGAAACAAATTTTTTTATTGCATTAAGTTTTTCATGGTCTTCAAGTCATAAAGATTTATATAGAGGGTCCATTATTATTGCTGGAACTGATTTTAACTCTGACTTGTACACTGGAAACATAAACTTTAAACTTTTAAGCAAATTTCTGGCAAAAATTATACCACTTCCATGCTCCTTTTTGTCTATTTGGGACTCTTAGAACTGATTGGATTCCGTAAATCAGAGGAATTTTAAGGGAAAGTGATGGATATCTATCTGAACACAGCTATGCAGTTGCCTGATCAATTGGCTGCAGAATTTTGACAATGCCTGCAACTTAAAGACCACTGCAGCTTCTCGCTGTTCTAATAGTCGTTCTACATGTGGTACTAGCTGTTCCATAGTGTTTCGACATTTTGAATGAGTTGGTGTTGGGGCGCATCAACTTATTTTTGCCATCAGCTTAGACTGTTCCTAGCTTGAGTACTGTGCTTGTAATACCCTACAATAGCCCTGGCTTTACTAAGCACATCTAGTCCTGAGTTTTCTCTCTTTGCATCAGCAATTGCCATCTGCAAAGAATGTGTCATACAAGGCACAGGCTGCCAGGTTGATTTACTGACTGCTGTCGTCATATTCTGGCATTACCTGCGACAATACAAATTGGAATTGTCAGATCTCCAAGACCCCACTCACACAGCATTTCATTTAGTTTACTGTAGATAGCAGCACCAGTATGTTGTACATGAAAATTTGAATTTTCAAGAATGCAGCATGTCATATTGAAATCATCTAAGAAGTGGCAAGTAAAAAATATGAACTTATCTTTCGTGACATCATGCAATGTTAACTGCTTTTGATTGGGCTTGTTACTGCTGAATGCCGGTAATTCTATCCTTGGTTTCTTTTGCTNTCATGCAATGTTAACTGCTTTTGATTGGGCTTGTTACTGCTGAATGCCGGTAATTCTATCCTTGGTTTCTTTTGCTCATTTTTTTGTGATTCATATTCACTTTGAATTCGTGGATGTAAATTTAGATGTCTCACAAAACTAGATGTTGAACCTGTCAGCATTTTTATAATTTTCTGCACACACTGTACCGAGCATCTTGACTTATTTTTGTGAAATAATTCCAAACGAGTGACCTACGATTTCCATTTAAATCAACAGACCTTGATTCGCTTGCTTTGGTGGGTAGTATTTTACTTTCTTTAAAAAATCGCAACATACTAATGTCGCAACTAGTGTGCCACGTAAAAAAATTTGTTCTCCCACTTAAGCTGTATCACACGGCTAAGTTTAAGCACAAAATATTAACATTAATAATACACAATAAAAAGAAAATATTTCGATTTCACCAATGTACATTATTGGGCGTGTACTACAGCAATGAACATAATTTAGTAAGTCCAGAGAATCTTTGTAATTCTGTTTCACAATGAATGTGTCGGCTGGTATCGGCATCTGCTGTTGAGGTTATGATTGCGTTGGTGTAAAAACAATCGTCTGGTGGGAAAATATACCTGCAGAAAGAGTGAAAATAAATATTAAATGTGACTTGTACAATCATTTGACATAATTTAAAAAAAATGCTTCTCTAAAATTGCTCTTAATAACTTGAATAATTTTACACATGTTAAGTATTTATTTTATTAGGTTGTAATTGTAAGTACACTCCTGTTTCCTTAAAATACTTTATTTTTGGCAAGTTGGCAATGAAACTGAAGTCTCCTTTCATCAGGTCGTCCAAAGAAACGTAACAAAAGTTAACGAATAGATGTTGATTTTTTTAGACTCCTTTCAGCAGGTTGTCCAAAGAAAGTTAAAGAATGAAATTGATTACTGTGCATGTGTGTAGGCCTACACAGAGAAGAATTCAATGGTGGCCATGTTTGTTGTCTTCAATGTCGTGCTGTGAAAAACAGTACAGAAAGAAACTAGTGTTTTCATTTTCAAAGAGGTTTAATACATCCTGCACAAACATGTTTTATTTACAATTTATTGTAACACATGATGAAATATTTATCATCACCAATGTAACATAATCGAAAAAATAATTATGTGATTCAACGGTTGTTGCCATCACGTAATAACAATTGTACAGACCAGACGTGTCACTGTCATGTTCAAAGTTCGATTTTAGTAAACCAAACCAAGGCATTGTTTATTGTTACCTATATACTGTGGGGGAAAAAAAATTTGCAATATGTACTATATTTTTTATTTTTTTAACTCAAAACACTTGAGTTTGAGAAAGTAATGCAATCTCTAATCAAGTTTTGACAGAACTCGAGCTCGTAATCGAAATTTCGAGTACTCGCACATCACTACCTCTCTTAGGTTTGGGAGAGATTTTGAAGAAATATATCTCAAATTGACACGTACCTTGTATGCGGCTACCTTGCAGACTACTGTGAGTCTGTTCTTTACAAACAAATTCAGTTTACAAGTTGATAAATACAGACTGTATCACATTAAAGAAATTCACATCACATGTTGAAGACAAGCGACTCATTAGAAGATATCTACTGGGATGCTGCGATAAAATGACACATACCATTATCCATATTATAATAAGTACAATGTTATTTCTATGTTGTGGTTGAGGGTGTATACACAATGTAAGCCGATGATGGTTCCTTATAGGTAGACTGCTCATTTTAGTTCCTCGCTGGGATCAAGCTCTGTTCAAAACTAAAAAAAACCACTGCCATACTCATTAGGCCAGTGCTGACAAAAAGGGACCTCAGACCTGTCCCAACCTAAACACACACACTTTGTGCTATAATCCAAGGACACCCTAAATGCTGGAGCAACATCTTACCACTCCATACCTAGTACCCAAAACACTATAACACCTCAACCTACCTGTTTCTACACAAAATAAGTCTTAATTGCTCAACCTTTGTTTTAGTTGTATAAACATTACTCAGAATTGTTAACATACATTGAATTTCAAAATAGCTGTAAAATTACAAACATTCATTACAGTTCTTACATCAATGTACAGTGTAATTTTCAAGTAACTTTCAACTGATTTCCAAGATTTATATTTTTTAAATTGCATTCTCTAAAACACTGTATGAGACAGTATTGGTACATTCATTTCTTATGTCAATGCAGTGTCATTTTCAAGTTAATTTAATATACTTCCGAGATTATTTTACTTATTATCAATACCCATTGCCCATATGTAACTCTTCCTTTTATACCCTGCTGTAAGTACAAGAACTCAATCTAGATAGTTACAGATGCAATGGCAAAATTACATTTTATCTAACAACTGATATGAAACAATGTTCATCATGTTCTTTGTTTATTAACATTGTAATTTACTGTATCTCTCTAGCTTATATACTAGGCAAGACTATTTATAGCTGATAAAATTATACAGTTACTTCCTACCTATTCAAATTATATTCAAAATCTTGTAATTAATTATTGTACTATTAGGGTTTGTTATACATCAATTACTAACAGCAAAATTCTACAAAACTCTTTTTGGTTGATCATACTATACCAATATTTAATAATAAGAAAAAGTAATGTATAAGAACTTTCTCAAAAATTCATTAAAAAAATGTTACTATATTAGTAAATCATATTACTGTTAATACAGTTTCTATATTTTACACACCATTTGGTTTTCAGAAAAAAAACTATTGCATAAAATGTGACTCTCTTAAATAATAAAAATGAAGATACATTATAATTATGATAATATGTGACAACATCCATGTCCTGAAATTATCACTCTTGTATTAAATCAAAGGTTTGCAAAAATACAACAAACCGTATCAGTTGCCATGCATTAAAATAGTACATACTTGTTGCAGCAATTCATTAATAATGTTCTCATATCAGCCCATGCATGAATATTGTAAGTTTGTAATGACGCAATATTCATAATTTTTCGGGACACGGGTGTAAAATTCTTTCGTGTGTATGAAGCTTTGGAAAGCTTCTTAATATTTTTATCGGGTTTGAAGTTTAAAGCAGTGGTGGCTAGTTTCCGTGATAGTTTATCCGGCAGACGTGTGCGTTTGTAGGTTATTGAGAGGACGTTTGCCGTGTTACGTTTTATCAGGAGTCCTGGTTACAGTTTTCATTTCGAACTTTGGTTTTTTGGGGAAACGTCAGCATTAATTAGATTAGTTCGTTTCTGTGGATCGGGCAACGTCGACAGGTTTTAGTTCCTTCGGCGCAGTTTAATGCATCAACAAATGTTATACGAAACGAGAGGTTAGTTTATCGGGATGTTGAATGCGTCGACAGTTTTAGTTCCTCCAGCGCATTTTCAGGCAACGTCAACAAGTTTTTGTTGTACTAGAGGTTAGTTTATGTTGACGGCGTAGCAGTCGATAACGTGTTGAGAGCGGGACACGTGCAGTTTGTGATGACGCTGTTGGCAGATGCCAGGCGCTTATCTCAGGAGAGGGGGGTGATAGGCAGCACAAAAAAGGGCGTCTGTCTGTCGCCCTGAGAGCAGTCTTATTCAAGTCAGTCGTAAGGGAGAGTTACTTCACGTCGCCCGTGAGGGCAGGTCAGCGCAGTTGAGAATTATCATGCAATGCTAGCCTAGGCCGCGTTCAGGCAGGATTAGAACCCCCACATCTGCAACTAGACTTTATTATATCATTTCTCAGCCGGTGTGGGAAGTAGCCGCATTTTAAGTTTCTTCGGGTCAGTTTTTTTTAAGAACATCACATTAAGTAAACGACTGTGGCACTGTTATCTGCAATAGTACATTTAATGGTAAAGGTTCGTACTCTGCATACTGGACATTCGTAGGTGAACTGTGTCATTCAAAAGATAAATAAAATATATATCAAACTAATATGGAACTTTTTTCTTAAGTAACTAGTGTTCAATTAACTGAGTCTCGTGTTTCTACCTCTGAGCAAGCCGTGGCAACGTAAACATTCCGCAGTGTAACAAGTGCCGAACGTTAACAACATGGTGCCCACCTGTGCGGCTGCATTAATATATCGTAACTAGCCCGCGGGAACTTTACAAGATGGCGCCCACTTGTGAGGCTGTAATATTTTTAATATAATGTAAACGTAACAAAGGCGGAACTTTACAAGTTAACTACTACAAATGTCTCAATTACCAGATTATTGAGCCTCAGCGTAGCAAGATGATAAACTAAAGTTTGCGGAAAATGAAACACCAAGAAGGATACATGTGATTGAAATTGACTTTATACCACAGAATAGTTACATGACAATACACAATTGATTAGGACTAAAGAACTGTACATGATTCCCTATCCTTGAGAATTCAGTATGGTGTGAAGCCCCCACGTACTGCAATCAGAGCCCCTAACCGTCGTGGTATGGAATCAAAGAGAACCTGGATTTGTTCCTGGGGAATCTCCCTCCACACTGTTTGTATGGGAGTCTATAAAGCATCAACAGTGGTTTCTGGAGGTCCGTGATGAACAAGTCGCCGATCAACTGTATCCCAGACCATGTTCGTTGGCCGACATGTCAGGCAGAACATGCAGGCCAGGGAAGCAGTGGTACCCGTCATTCATTGAAGAAGGCTTGCACACTCCTCGCCATATGTGACCGGACATTGTCCTGCTGAAACATGGCATGTGGAGTTGCCTGAAGGAAGGGTAGTACCTTGGGCTCTAAAACCACCCTGCTGTAGTGGTTGCTGTTCAGTTGCCCTCAATACAGACGAGTCAAAGATCTTATGTTGTATCCAATGGCGCCCCAAACCATCACATTTGGCGTTTGTCCGCTATGCCGCTCCACAATGCAGGCTGCCAGATTGCAGTCACTACGGTAGCATCTAACACGTATGCGGCCATCACTGTAGGACAGGTTGCAGCGGGACTCTTCCAAAAACACTACATTTTGCCACTTGTCACGCCAGCAACTGTGTTCACATGCCCATTGCAGTCTGAAGCGTTTGTAGTTTCTGGACAATGGAAGCTGACGCAATGGCATGCAAAGTCCAGCCCACAGCAGACAGCATTGAACCATCAACAGAGGCAGCTCCACACCCATTGCAGTGCTCCAATGTTGAGCCAATACTGTGGATGATGCTGTATGGTCCATTACGGCCATGAGGACAAGATGACGGTCATCCCGTGCTGTGGTGACATTGCGTGGTCCAGTACCCACCTATAACTAATTTACAATTAAATATTCTTGATAGCATCACATTACTTATACATCAAAATTACACTTTTATTTTTTTCTTTTCTTGGTCCTCATAAATTCTGTATTTATTTCTCTATAACTTTCCTTTTCCCTCTCTGTAAAACCTTCCTCACACTGTATTACTGTATTTACTTCAGCCTCTTTACTCTCTTCCTTTTCCTCACTGCTTTCCTGACTCTGCGTTTCACTCTTAAATAGCCTCACCTGATAATGCACAACACTGCATGAAGATAGACAATATCTATTCATACGTGCACCACCTTACCATAACACGATAATGAACCATATGGAATAGCTATTACCGCTACTGCACCCTTCATCTAATTAATAATATGCTACTGGCAATTTGAGCAAATTAGTGCCCCTCATATGTGCCGACAAAAGGCACCACCACTTAATAACAAACGATAGCTGCAAGAAGCATTCCTTTCACAAATCCACAACACCTGCGTCAACAAACTAGACCATACAGTGGACTCTTGATGTACTGATAAACTGTATCCATAGTTGATTTTCTGTGGTCCCAGCAAAATTCCTATACAAACAATGATACATTTACCCACTTTTATCGTTTATATCATCAATTGAAATATCTTTTGGTCCCGTCACTGAAAATTTCCCGTAACAATTGTTTTTAAGCTGGTTGTTTATGCAAATGTCTAATAACTGCTGCGCAGTACTCTTCTACAGTTCAACTGATGGTGTCGGCGACTTCATAGATAAAGGCACGGGTGAGTCTCGAATGCTCCCTCCCCTCAAATTCCTTATGTGATGGGAAGCAGTTGCCTAGCAACCAGCATGGCATCCTTGCTCTCTCTCTCTCTCCTCTCAGTCTCTCTCTCTCAGCCATACATCCCCCCCCCCTTTTTTTACATGCCATCCAGTAGGAAAGCTGTCATCTAGCAAAAAAAATATTGTGCATCCTCTCTCTCTTTCTCTCTCTCTCGGCCGTGCATGGCTGCTTCCACCCCTTACATGCCGGTGATCATAGAAATTTTATCAAGATTATCTGTCGCTCAAAGTGGTTGCACCTGCAACTATCATCACTAGTATTTCAAAGCAAATGGTTTTTCCTGAAAATGTTAGGCAATATACTTTAATGAGGAATAATTTTTTTGCACAGGTGTTTTCTTTTGTGTTTAAAGGTAGCTTTTTTTGTTCCTGTAAAATTGATGTTTAATCGTACCTGGCATAAAATCGACGTGATTTTTAAACAAAATATTAATTTAACTCAATAGGCAGCATTTATGCTCTCCCCTTGTCGCCAAAAATTGTTTGAACATTGAGCGGCTTGTATTACCACGCGTAAATAAAGTTAATTTTCAGTAGCTTATTGTGGGGATATCGGTAGATTTATATTAATTTATTTCAATAGACACATTTCTGAATAAACTGATATCCTGGAAGGGCATATTTGACACCTTTTGTCGTCAAATAATTCGCAAGCACTGAGCCCAAGTGCCACGTAACTTGCAACAGGGTATGGGAAAAACAGAGGATGTGGCTGTGATATTCTGACCTTGTTTCCTCAACTTACACACCTGGCACGGAGGGAGCTAGTTGCCTAGTAATCAGCGTGACGTTCTAGCGCCCTCTCTTGGTGTGGCAAGCGGTTAGGAAGGGGAGGGGTAGATTGTTTCACTCCTCTCGTCGCTGGGCTTACCCTTCTCCATCTCACCCGTTGTAAACACACCTGCTGGTAAATAGCCTCTCCGCATGGTGCACACGGGGCATTCAAAATTCAGTATCCTATTATTTTCATTTTCAGAGCGTTTTAAAGTTTGAGGATGGCTTGCATTCTGTGTCAGATTACAATCACTCATGCACTGTATTTTGTGATATTATATTCTTTGTTTAAATGAGTTGAGGTGACATATTTTTTATGTATTTTAAAAGGAGGGAGGGAGGGAGGGAAAAATATATACACCACATACATAAGAAGGAGTAAAGGGGAGACAGAAACAACACCATACTTTTCAAGAAACTGCGGGCACAATATATAGTGTGGATGTAACTGGTAGAGAGAGAATATATTATGATGATGGTGATTAAGTATGGAGAGGAAACATATTAACACTGTTGTCTGAAACAAATTGCATGCAGCAATCATTGTGCACCATTAGAGAGAACATGTCTTCAACATATAAAACTATGACCCTGATAACACCGTAAAACATAGGACACTTACACATACAATAGACAATAAAGACTCTGAATCCCTTAGGTGCAAATACACCGGACAACACCAGGCACTGTCCAATGACACAATAACGAAAATATCCTCTCAAAAGCTATTATATGGAAAATTGCATACTTAATAGAAAACTTTCCAGTGTCGAGCCTCCCTGCACAATATCTCCTTTCTCTTATAACAAACACAAAGAAATTGAAACCCAGCACCTTAAGACACATTTATATGTGGTAGCAAAGTATTAGCTGAGATAGAGTTATTTAAAAAGGTAAGATTAGTCAATGATGTAGCTCTCTTCATAAAAGAATCAAATGGTAATACTGGTATGAATGAGTAAAATGATATTGCCCAATAATTAAGAGACAAAACTCTGGGCATTGCAATGAAATAAAATCATCCATTTCACACAAGTCATCTGGATTTTACTGAAACAAATCATACTCTGGTAAATGCTGACCATGGCTTGAATAAGTAACTATTTCTTAATGAGAATTTGACTGCTTGCCAAATTACATTCATAATAACTAGTAATTATTTCTGATACTTTATGATTTAATTTGTGACAAACACACAAGCAACACATGTATGAATTAATAAACATGCAAACAAAAAAAATTCCTTGAAAACTTATATCACTGTTTAGATTGCTGAGTTCATAAAAGGCAATGGTAGAACATGACCTGATTTGGGCTACTGGGCAGAATATATGCATTTTCAATGCAATCTAATATTCACAAAAAAGTACATAGTTCACTTGTTCAATGTTCACAAAGAATCAAACTTTAGCCAGTCTGCCAAATTAATAAAACATGTTGGAGAATACCATTATTGAAGTCCTTGTAGTCTGGCTGTAGCACTCAAATTTGAAATTAGTAATTCCAAAAGAATTACTGACACTACCTAGGGACTCTTCTTCATTTTCCCTTGTCAAACGACATAAATCCCATCTTTTGAACTCCAAATAACATCAAAATTCCTAACATGTGGTAATAAAATTATTAATTTCGACATTGCCCTTCATGATGACCTACTACTGCATTATATAGATACCCAAGCCATAGACATAGGTTACGGAAGTTGCGTACATTAAAATTATTCTACTGTAATAATTAAGTTCATAATCTCAATACTAAGATGTAATTTTAAATCTTCTGCCAAAGAAATTACAAAGACTAACGGATGCATAGACAAAGCAAGGCATCAAAGATTGTAATGACACAGTATTATTAATTTTTGGGACATGTGTTTCATTTTCTTTCCCTTTGCCAAGCTTCATAATATTTTTATTGGGTTTCAAAATTAAAGCCGTGGTGGTTCGTTTACCGTAATAGTTTGTTCATCGGGCATATGTTTGCAGTTTAACGTTTATCAGGCGTCTGGTTGTCGTTTTCAAAATTTTAATTTTTGTTAGGCGTCAACAGTTTTGCCCGAGAAGTTCGCTTATCTTTATCTTGACGGCGCAGTTAAGCAGGCTACGCAGTTTCGATAGCGTGTGGAGAGCGTGTGTGGCAGCCCACGCCAGGCCCTTATATGTGGAGAGAGGGGTGATAGGCAGCAAGAAATACTCGTGTGCCTGTCACCATTGAAGTCAGTCGTCTGAAGTCAATCTCAAGTCAGTCGTCATCCAGTGCTCGCCTAGGCCGCCTCGGGCGTGGCGCATAACCCCCACACCGGCAAACTTGAACTTGCTAGATTATTTCTTCTCCGGTGTGGGAGGTTGCTGTATTTGTTTTTCTTCGGGCAAGCAAGTTTTTATAACGTAAATAATTCGTAAACGATTGTGGCGCTGTTCTGCACTTGTCTGTTTATCTGAAACCTGTTCATACTCGGCATACCTGAACTCTGTATGTGAACTGTTGCATCTTGGTTAATAAATTAAAGTAAAGAACAAATAAAAAGGAACTTGACTGTATTTAATATTTTTTGGCGTCCATTTTAAAGAGTCTCGTGTTACTCCCTCTTGAGCTAGTCGAGTGGTAATTTATAGCCGAATGGCAACTTCCAGTCATCAATACTTTGACGTGCAGCACAAAAATTATGGCGGCCTAACTGTGTGGCTGCAATATTATAAAGCCGGCTATAACTGTGTGCGTGCCACATTACTAGATTAACATGCGCTAGAGATATATTTCCAAAACAAAGTTTAAAATAGGTAACTCACATAAAATGCTAATGAAAATACATCATTTAAAGTAATGAAATAAATAAACAGAAATTAATAACACAAACCTGCGGCAAATAAATATAAACCAAACAAACTTTCTGATGCCCCAGAAGTATAACTGTCACGGTAAAATGTAAACAAACAACTGTAAATAAACAAAAGGAAAATTTTTCTACAGCATTATTTACAGTAGTACAAAATCAGAAATTTTTTTTTAAATATTCCCATTTTTATTGTGTTTATTAGTTAAACTTCATTCGCAGATAATGTACAGCTATCATTATACTCAATATAAAATTTAATAAGCTTACAAGTTGTATTTTATTGATGTACATGTCAAACCCTCATCTACTGAAATTCTGGATGTTTGGAAATTTTTCGAGTCCCTTGAAAAACGGTAGACAGAGAGTCCATGTACATTTGTGCAGAAAAGCGGCATCATAACTTTCAAATCGGAAATATAGTAGAACCCCCATTTTGCGAGTGTTCACATGATTTTTAAATGAAATATTGATTTCATTTAATAGGCAGATGTATTCTGAACAAAATGATACTTGATAAGTTTATATTTACCTTCATCTTGTCATCAAAAATGTTAAAAAAACATTGAGCAGTGCAAAGTTTTAGCAAGCAGATGTCCACATTTAATCACTTATGCAATAAAAACAAAAATAGATTATATATGAATTTAATTAAAAATGTAGATGTCGTAAGAATGAAATGATGCCCCAGAAGTACAAATAATCTCTTCATCACTGAAAAAAAAAAGTTTTAACAGTGTGTGACGTAACTCCTAGTACGCACTGTGTTTATTTTCAGACGCTTCTTGAAAGAAAACTAGAGGATCAATCAAAATATACAAATATTATTTTAATATCCAAACTTTTAAGTATAAAATCATATTACAGAACTGTAATTTTCAGTGTGTGTTCCATTTTCAGTGTCTTATTTAGTGAAAACAAGAGAAGCTATTATTTTTATTTAATGCTACATTAATTTGATGCAATATATTTCAAACCCGAGACGTTGAGTCTGTACGAGATGAAAAATATACTTTTAGGATGTGATACATACTTATATCAGGCCTGCCATTTTAATTGATTTTGTCTGTTTTAACAGATTTTTAATTCTAGGAAAATCTCTGTGAAATAATTCCAATACATACCACTGAGGCGTACAAAATAATTTCTCGCGATCTTTTATATCTCAACTACATTGTATACTTGAGGCACCATAACTAATGTTTAAATAGCGTGTAAAATCTCTTAAATGATTATTACGTGTAACAAAACTATATGGTACAAAGAAATGTAAACAAGTCTCGACCAAAGCTCTTTAAAGAGCAGTAAGACTACTGCTTGTTTACCTCAATTTACCCAAATATATTACGTTTGGAAATGTGAAATATCTATCTCCACAATGGCCATGTCCGTTATTAATGTATAAATCATGCAAGTGTCATCTACAAAGCGTTCAATCATATTTCACTTCAAAATGGCGTTACGTTGATAAACATAAAAAGTAAACAAACTTTTTTTTCACATGTCATAGATCATGTGCGTGCACACAGCACTTTACTCAAAATGGCTGCTGCAACACTCGTGCTTGCAGCGATGTGTGTCAATTTCACTGACGCGTTTGTTTGAAATATTCTTGTAAAGAAGGTAAATAATTAAGAGAAATATTTTGCTTAATTATTAACTGGCGCTGGTACACAGTTATCTACATATTTCTGTTCCTGGCTGTATGATCGCATGCAAAGGCCAAGACCATTATTGAAAAGAACCTTTGCCACACATTTCATTTTTTGCGCACGTTTTGAATTTGGTGACTGTTTTGCGTCTGGCATTGATATCACAAAGGAGAGGAAACAAAATTATCGCCGATATGGTCATTGTATAAACAAAAGTATAAGTGTGAGTGGATAAAAGAATTATCATAGTTTGTACATTCCAAACAAACACAATTACATTAAATATGTAAACATCCATCATATCCACCTTTTTTCTGTAATTTGCCAAAATTATTTTCATTCCAAGGATTTAACAGGATTTTACACAATGATTCTAGGATTTTACAGAATTTTTATATACAAGAACCAGGATTTCAGCTTCAGAGCTGGTGGCAGCCTCGACACGTATACTTTTGTGATACAGTAGCAGAATAGGCAACTGTGATGCCATCTGTTGACCAGCATGCTCGGCTTGTTTCGGAAGCCACGCCCTTATGAAATGACCTTTTTCATGTGTAAAATACAAATATACAAACAAATTCCCAGAGTTTTATATTTTCCGCATACACTATATATATTTTTAACATAACCTATTTCTGTTTGCAGTGATTCTGCTTACTAATAAGTTAAATTGGGCATGTAATCACCAAGCCTTTGTGAGACCGGCTCACCATTTTATTTCTTGTACGCCCCTCCCACTGCAGCTACAAGGTGAAAATAAATGTTTTTTATTTATTAAAACCACGCCTAGTTCTGCGATGAAACCAATTTTGCGGAATATAATATTTATGTTAATGTGATATATTGTCATCCAGGTGCACTCTGTACCACAGTTAATTTATAAATAGCCTGGTTGCATGTACAAATCATAAATTACCCCAAATTCCTAATACTTCCAGTATCACATATATGCTGTAACGTCCAAACTGCTACTGCATAAGAACCACAATTAACATCTTATTAAAGACGTTAAACCAAATTTGCCATCTACAGCAATGCTCTACAGTTTTATGTTGTACTTTTAAAAACACACCTAGCCACAGGACTAGTTGTAGATGCATTCGGTAAAACAGAAGTGAGAGTCGCAAACACAAGTTCAGTCTTTTGATTAGAATAAAATTTCAAGTCTTTGTGATATTAAATTACAATAAGTATAATGTTTAAAATATATTGTGGCCACATGAATGGCTTTACAGAAAAATTGCAGTAATATTACAAACATATTACAATCGCAAATCAAACTAAGACCATAATATAGCTAATTTTCTGTGAACATTATGAGATATTATTTCTTTCTGCTGGGTTAAAAGGCTGCAACTTTCAAACAACATTTACAAGCGAATAGACTGTGGATCTCAATCAACTTATGGCAGTTGCAGTAATAAAATTTTTACAGTATAATAAATAATTTTCTCATTTTCTATGTTTCAGGAGCTCAGTAATGTATTTTGATGGGCTAAATGACCCATCAATGTCCGTACCAAAAATTTAAAATGTAAATAAAATTGTAATCCAGTAAAATCGTGCACAAAGGTCACAATAATCAATTTAGTTAGTTTCAAATGCAATCCAAAGTCAAAATCCAAAGAGGATAGCTAAAAATAGTTAAAATAGCACTATCGCGAGACGTATATAAAAATCAAACATTGCACAAACAAGCCAAAATGGCTGGGTCATAAATACTGCAGATGTGGAATAGAGGAACTGATGAGACACGAAACTGCCCTACTATTGGCTGTCCCTTCTGTTAATCACAAAGGGAAAAAAGGTTTGGTTGTGAAAACTGTGCTACTATTGCCTATCACTGATGCTATGCGCAACATTTAGCAAGTTATGCACAGATAAGGTCATGCGGCATGCCGGGAGGAGAGAGGACAGCGTGAGTCACACTTCTATTCATGTGTTTAAGAATCACTCGCGGGGGTAACACACCAGGCTTGCACTCCAGACATCTTCCAGCCAAAGATTTTAAAGTTCTTTCACCAAATTTTTTTTTGTTTGTTTTACAGCTGTGGCCTACCAATTAATGGTAGCGGCACAACTTCTCGTATGTTATTACTGCATGCTAATGAACACATTTTTAAATAACCTTTAATTGAGATTTCTTGCATTTTGTCTTCTTATTTTTCCCTTTTCTAACGGTTCCCAAGAATGTTGTAACATCACTGTACTCGCTGCTCATTAGTTAGGGATTTTACTGTACATTCATTCTGAAAAGAGGCAGTGTAATCCACAGATGAGATACACTTGTATCATACACTAATACATTGACTTAGATATATTGTACATTTTTTTGTTTCACAATAGTAATTTCTTAAAAAATAAATAACTTTTTATAGGCCGGCAAGTCTGAAACCTTTTACTACCCATAATAGTTTACTTTCATTCAAAATTGCATGTTTTTGCAAAGCTACCATAAACGACACCAATACATCGTTCACTGTTGCCTATCCCAAAAGCTTGGGAAGGAAAATGTTATAATTTACCTCATTTAACCTGTACACATCATAACCTACTTTCTCCTCAATATCATATGGCCCCTGATATAACGAAAATAATTTGTGAAATTCTTTGTGCTCGGAAGATGATAAGAGCTTAACTCTGCACTAATACTTTGTCTCCCTTTTTCAACACAATTGGTTTACATTTCTTATAATTTCTCTCTTTTCTCTTTGTAGTCTTCAAAACTAACCTTTTCTTTACTCTGAAATTTTACTGCCAAATCTGTGTTTACTTCCAGTGGGAACTTTACCAGCTTAGTTAACTGTGATTCTGGTTGCTGTGTCCTAACTCTATAGGAGTGTATGCTATGCTGTCATGGTGTACATTATCAAAAGGTGTTCAATCTTTCCTACCCATGAGCTATGATTCTCATGCCAGAAAACTCAACAGCCTCCCCAACTCCCTCATCACTATCTCGATGGGGTTTGCTGAAGGATGGTACACAGATGTATGTCCTACTTGTATTCTTAAAAGATTCTCAAGCGCTACTCTCCATTTTTTACTTCTAAACTGTGTTCCATTATCTGGTATTACCTTCTTAGACATTCCAACCTCTTACAACATATTTATCTGTAATTCTTTTGGTAACAGCATTAGCAGAAGCCTGCCTCAAAGGCTACAGTTTTAGAAATTTTGAAGAAAAAAAAACATCCAAAACAAATAAATATTTCATACCTTTGTGCCCAGCTACCATCGGATCAAACAGGTTCACTGTCACTACTTCAAAAGGTTCTATAGCTAATATTGTAACGTGGCACGCGCACAGTTATTGCCGGCTTTAAATTACCACTGCTATATCTTACCACTCGAGTAGCTCAAGACGGAGTAACACGAGACTCTGTAAAATGGACGCCAATTAAATATGAAATAAAGTCAAGTTCCGGTTTTGTTTTGTTCCATACTTTTATTTACCAGTTAAGTGACATAGTTCACATACAAAGTTCAGAGTATGAACAGGTTTCAGACAACCAGACAAGTGCAGAACAGCGCCACAGTCGTTTACGAATTATTCAGGTAATAAAAACTTGCCCGAAGAAAATTAAATGCAGCGACCTCCCATACCGGTGGAGAAATAATCTATTAAGTTCTAGTTTGCCGGTGTGGGGTTAGCGCTAAGTCTGACGCGGCCTAGGCGAGCACTAGTTGACGACTGCTTCAAACGAGTGACTTGATTCAACTGACTTCAATGGCGACAGGCACACGTGTACTTGTGCTGCCTATCACCCCCCTCTCCGCAGATAAGGGTCTGGCGTGGGCTGCCACGCACGCTCTCCACGTGTTATCGAAACTGCGTCGTACAAAACTTGTCGAGCAAAACTGCCGACGCAGTCTGAAAAAAGCTTATCTAATACTGACACTTAATAAAAACGCCAACTTTCAAAACGGCAAACGTATGCCCGATAAACAAACTATCACTGTAAAACAAACCACCGCTGCTTTTAATTTCAAACCCGATAAAAATATTACGAAGCTTAGCAAAACTAAAGAAAATGAAACACGTGTCCCGAAAATTAATAATACTGCGTCATTACAATATGTATTGTATAGTCCTATAACTCTTTTGGTTCAGCACCTTCGTTTGCGCACACAAGAGGCATCCTTTGATACCCTTAGCTACTCAACGATAAATATTTCTAACCCAACAGAACTCTTGAATGAATTTAGTTGTTTTTTCAACTCCAAAATGGCCACATTCTACATGCACCTTTTCACATATTTCATGTGCAGAGTTATCAGGAATACACAATACCCATTGCTCTTCCCCTATTTCTTTCCTTTCTAAATAGGATTCCATTTTGGATAATAAAGTCTCATATTACTTTCCTACAATTTCCTGAATTTTATTCATCCAAATCTTTTACATATTTTACATATCTAGCTATTTCTTGGTTCAAATGACCTACCATTCCCTGGTATAGCTACACTTGATTTTTTGATGGCCCCGAGAAAATACTATTACCCCAAATTTCTATCCTCACCCTGGCACTGGATAACGCATCTGCAAATACCTGTGTTTTACCTGGCACATATTGTATATTCAGATTGTAATCGTGTAATGACAAAACCCATCTAGTTATCCTTCTATGCAACAACTTCCATGACCCTAAATGGCACAATGCTTTATGATCAGTTTGAACTTCTGTTAGTTTGTCAAAAATGTAAGATCTAAATTTTGATGTTGCAAAAACCAAACTATGTAATCCCTTTATAGTTTAACTCTGCTGTGCTGAGAGCTCTATTTCTGTTCACTATCCTTATACTGAAAATGTACTGCTCCTACTACATTATCTGAATTATCACAAGGAATTAAAAATTTCTGGTCTAACTTAGGTTGAAGCAAGAGAACAGCTGATGGTAACTTTTGTTTCAATTTCTCCAGGACCTGCTGTTGATCTATTCTCCTAACCCAAGTTTTTCCTTCCTGCATCAATTCCCTCAATGATCAATAATTATTAACTTAAGTTTTCTATGTACAAAAAATTTTTTTTTTATCCCACAAAAACACTTAAAGCCATTTCCTACTTGAAAGCACTGGGTTATTCAAAATAGCCTTCACTTTTTCTGGATCAATATTTACAACATTGCTTAAAAAATGACCTTCTTGCTTCAAAAATTCTGACTTATCCAAAACTGTCCGCCCTCCTTCATGAAGTTTCTTAACCATTTTTACTGTAAAAAAATGTTCACTGAAATCCTTAGAAGCAATCAATATATCATCTACATATACAGTTGAAAATTCAAATACTTTAAGCCCCAATACCTGTTCTAACCCTCTTATGAAATGATTTGCTGAAACATTCAACCCAAATGGAAGACGTGTAAAACAATATGGGGTTCCATGTACTTAAATTCCGTATACTTAATACTCTCTTCCTTTAAGGGTATTCGTCAATAAGAAGCAACCAGGTCAATTTTAGAAAAATACTGAGAGCCTTCAAATTTTTGCAACAGTTCCTCCATGGGTGCAGGTGCCTCACTGCCTGGTAATAAAATGTTATTAAATTTTCTCACATCTAAACAGAGCCTTACATTCCCATCTTTCTTCCTGACTACAACCAAAGGGCTAGACTACTCTGAAGTAGTATATCTTTCAATTACTTGACACTTTACCATTCTCTGAATTTTTTTGTTTACTGCAGGTTGAACAGCATATGGTACTGGGTATGGCTTAACTGCAAAGGTTTGTGTTCATTTACTACTAACTCACATTCATACTTTTTGTTTAATCCTGAAAACATTGCAAAAACATGTATTTCTGACACAAGAACATTATTGATTGTATTGACTAAATCTGAGGTAATCCCCCTACCTGCTTGTTCCTCGCAAAACTGAATTTCTATTTTACCTCCATAATAAGTATTGTTTTATTTGCATAATTGATAATAGCTTGATGTTGTTTCAACCTATCAGACCCTATTACTGCCTCAATAATCAATTCCCTTTACAACCAAAAAGCTATTTTGCCTGTGATTGTCCCTAATATAATTGGACGTCCATGATTTTGAATGCTATCATTATCCTGTTTCCATTTTATTCCTAATAATTCTGATCCTGCTTTAATGAAATTTTTAGTACATAAAACAGCAATTTGGGTGTCAAAACTATTTTCACCTATGCTGACAGTTTGAATATTATTTTCTGTTCATTATACTGCTGTACGGGTGGGGCCTAAGGTTGGGGATTGGCATCAGAATATCTTCGCTCCAGATTGTGACCTTCCCTTTTATCTGACCCAAAATCTCTGTTTTTGTTCATGTGATTTCTCCATCATCTAATGTATCTGTTTCTTACTTCCCTATTGTATTTACCTTGGTACCTCCCATTTCCCCAGCGATAATAATTATTCCCACCTGACTTAGCCATCTTTCCTTAGGCTCCTAGCTCCTACACAGATGTTTCCTGATCCTGTGTACTATTACTATCTTTCTGATACAGTTTGTGCTCATCTATCCTGTAACTAAATCTACCTTCACATTCATTTCACCTATCAAAGGCCTCCAGAAGTGCCACTACTTCACTGACTTTTGTTGCCCGAGACCTAATAATGCCATCTGGTACCCTCGCTGGGAAATGGGGTACAATGTGTTTAAGAAAGCGTTCCTCAGATATCTGGAAATCCAGAAATTTAGGGTGTAGGTAAAGATTTTGTAAATACTCGGCCATGGGACCTACCCACTGTGTGCAACTTCCTGTAAATAAATACTGCAAGAATTCGTCCTGCTGAAATATGCTCCAATATTTTTGCAAAAAAGGCTGCTCAAACATCTCAATATTTGTTCCACAATTGTTCATGATTAGTAGCCCACGGCTAGGCTGCATACAAACAAATTTAGTTTATGTTCCTCTGAACATACCAGCTGCTTGATAGCTCAATCACATTTTTGAATAAACTGTATTGCATGCACGCGCTCCCCTCTCATTGCCATACAATCTAGGTATTATTTTTTCAAAAGTATTTAAAATCAAGTATCAATACAGTACCCCAGCCTACGTATTACATCCATCCCCAAAAGACTTTCATACTCTATTTCTGCTATGTAAACATTGTGCTCTATGCTGTCACAAAGCTTCAAGATCACTTTCCTCTTACCTTTAACTGGTGTGGTCTCACCTGTTACTGTAGTCACTATTGTCATTGGGCGATCGCTGGGGGGTAAGGCCCAAGGATGTCTGGTCTTGCTACTGTTATGGTCGCCCCAGTATTGATGACCATCTGGCAGGGAACAATTATTTAGGCTCTCCTCCCCCAGTATTGCATCCGAATACTGTTTCACCGAGTGTACATGTAAGAACATTGGGACCTTCCCTCTTGCAGTCACCGACATTTGCCCCCCCAACATCAGTGTTTACAAGTTTTCCAAATTTGATGTATTTTCACATGCCTCTCGCTGCCTCTTTTTCCACTTCTGCTCCTGCTGTTGTTGTTGGCAGTACACTCTCCTCAGATGTCCCGGGTGTCCACATGACCAACATTCAGGCCGGAAAACTCTGTAGTGCGGACCCTGGAAGCGATGTCCTTCACAGCCATCTGCAACTCCTTCAGTGTCTTCTTCATGCTGTCTTTGTCGTCTTCATTCAACGTCACTGCCCGTACCGGACGTCAGGGTGCGGCACCTTGCATGTTGTGGGGTGCAGCGAGATGTACCGCTTACCCAACCTCTGTGTCGCAGATGGCATCGATGAAGAAGCTTACTGCTATGATGTCGCAAGCCTCCTCGTGCGCTCTTCCAGAGATAAATGGAAAAGTTGCACAATGTCTTGCCGTAGCTCCTGCAGTAGCTCTCTTGGTCGCTGGGTGCAGATTCACAGTTGGGCATTATGGACATGTCACAGGTATCTGTCGCCAAAACTAGCTCCAAGGCCAACACCAGTGTGGGGTACTCCAGTCAATGTCATTCTGGCAGAGATTGTAGCATGTTCAGTGCAAGACCTCTCAGAACAGCAACGAGGTAGTAAGCTTGCTGTTCGGCTGACCAGCTTAAGGAGCGGGCTTAATTGCAACTCCCCTCCCCAATACTGGCTGCGCAACACCAATACCATATAGCTACTGGCTATCCTCCGAAGTTGCTGTATGGGTTATGACTTGCACTGCTTCCTCACTTTTCTCGGCTGCCGACGTGGTGATAGTAGAACACCGCTGCTGAAGAAATTCCTGCCATTCCTTCGTCATCACACTTATTTCCTGTTTCATTTCGTTCTTTACACTGTCCATTCTTTCATTTTCACTCAATTTTCTCGTCCACACAGTCAATTCTTGTATTCTCTATCTCGCTAATGCCTTCTATTTTCCTGTCTACATTTTCGTTTACAGAGTCTATTTTCCTGTGTACATTTTTATTTACAGTCTCTTACATCTTCTCTCAAGCTATTTACACTTACTATCACTTGACTACTCAGCCCCTCAATCAATGGTTGTAGTTCTTCCAGTTTTGCAGTCATTTTTCTAGATAACATTCACTGTGATGGTTGCATAAAACAGTCTTAATATTTCAGCCTACCGCTATTTGAATTAATTAATTTGCTCTAATATCAGTAATTATTTGTCTATTGCCTAAATTGATTTAAATGTATTAATTAATAATTGTTTCCCACTTCTGATGGCAGTGTTACAAGATGCCTGAGGGGCATATCCAAATTCGTGAGAGGTGGAGGTCATAATCAAAATAGAAGAACTAACAATGATTTTAATTTATTCACACAGCTATTATTTACAGCATTAATCTATCTGTATCCACTATTACTCTTTTTATTACTCAATGAGGGCAGTATTTAATGTCTATCTCACCTCCAATTAAATTCTTTCTTTATGTCTCTGTTTGATAATCAATTAACTCACACTCATCATTAGCACATCTTCAGTCTGCCTGTTGCCATCATTTGAAATGTCTTTCACTCACACATCAAGTCCAATAGTCCAGCCTGCCAGTCGCACACTTCAATCCTGTCATGGTGGCATGTTAAGCTAGCTGTTGGATTATTACACCAAATCACAGACTATAGCATTAGTTTTATAAATTTGGTCCATGTGAGAGCTAAAGCATGAAATGGAAAGGAAATCAGAAAGGAAACAAAACTGCAAACAAAATATTTTGTAGATACTTTTATCAATTTCATAAAATTTAGTTGCATGCCACAGTATTACTTTTATCAGCTGCAAGTGGTTTGCAATGCATAGATGGGTAAATGTAAATTCATAGTAGAAGCCAGTTGCAGCACATGCAGCATCTCACAATCAGAACTTTGACTCCTGTTACAAAACTAGAGTGGCGAGGGCCTTATCACCTTCTAATTATAATAATAGCGCAGAACTGCAGTGCTGGGAACTGGCCAACCAATACATCACCAAATCCAGATAGCCACCTGGTTTAAAAACAAAATAAACTCTCTGCCACATTTCAAATTTCCCACTTCACCCTAGTTCACCTCCTGGCCACTAGGTTCACTGTTTACCAACCACCCCTCAAAAGACTGCAGTGTACCACCACTCGCCACTTGAAGAAGTTGGCCCAGCCAGCGAAACATCGTGACCGCACATCCACGTGGAAAACGTGTTCATCCAATATTTGCATGTATGTGTGTGTATCCATAAGTACCATCCTGGATTATTAATGCTTTCTGTAACATTTTTACAATGTAATTTAGCCTAGTGGCCTATTCCCACCATATCTTTCAGTCAAAGTTGCTTTTATATGTCAACAAGTTTTACATAATAATTCATAAAATAAAAATTTAATTTCATGCAAGTATATATTCTGTCATATAAGAACCATGTTACTTTGCATGTAAACTATGTCATACTAATTACATTCTTAAGTATAAATGNCAATGTAATTTAGCCTAGTGGCCTATTCCCACCATATCTTTCAGTCAAAGTTGCTTTTATATGTCAACAAGTTTTACATAATAATTCATAAAATAAAAATTTAATTTCATGCAAGTGTATATTCTGTCATATAAGAACCATGTTACTTTGCATGTAAACTATGTCATACTAATTACATTCTTAAGTATAAATGTGATTACGATTCAAGTTTCAAACATCAGCAACTTTGTAACTAAATTATTAGAAATACATAAGGTACAAAAACAATCAATTTAAAAATAATGTTTCAGAAATTTTTTTTCTTTCAAAATTTGTGTTTTTACATTTTAAAGTTTATGAACTTTTATGTGTGTTTATTGCATTGCAAAACCACAGTTTCTGCACAGTACTTGTAGCCAATGTCATCGTTCATATCAACGTTACCTTTGACATTGACATTAACACCACTTACAACTGTACAATTATTAATCTGGGTTGCTTTGTGGAAATGGTGCTATACGCATTCATTTCTGTTCCAGTAGCTATACATTATGCTATTGTGCACAGTTCATTTCCACTGTGCTAAGTTCCATAAATACAGTCTATTCATACATCAATGCAAATAGTATATATTCAAATTACATTTTAAATTTTAAATTACTTAATAGTAAACAGCTCATTGAAAAAGTAAAGAAGAAAGTGTTATAAAATTATTTTATGTACATGCAAAAGTGTAATGACAGTGGTAAAGAACAAATATCAGAAATTTTGATAACACATTATATTATTGTTACATTTATTTACAATGTAGCTTACAGTTATTTTGCTTGATGCTATAAGAGGGTTATTTTTTTTTTAATATTAAATTTCCAGTTTCTGTATAGATCTAGCAATCAGTCATTGGTAACATTTCACAATATAGAGAGGAATTCTTGTAAATATAATTATTTTATGTACAGGAAACACTGCACTTGCCAAAATGGAAACAATAATCCACTTCCATCATGTTCTGTAGGGGTGAGAATTTTTATTGCCCAATATGGTTTTCAATCTGGACAAAAACCGCATTCTCTGAAACACAAAATTAATAAATAAAAACAGAACATCATGCAAAAGACAAAAAGTAAAAAAAAAATAACAAACTTGTTGAAATTTTTTTTTTTATCCAATGACACTGCCAAGTTAATTTAATAAAAAAAATTAAAATTAATGAGTCACATAATGCAACATTAACACAAGTGCCTATAAAACAAATATACTACTTGGAACCAATAGATAAAATTATGACCAGGTACAAAAAACCAAATAGTCTGGTGCTACAATGAATAAGGAGATCCCTTTTCAAAGCAGTATAAACATCTGATAAGCCTACATGGTTTAAAGTTACAGTTATTACAGGAAACATAACCAATTTTCATTCAATTTTGCAGTAACTTTACAAAACAATTACATTAAAACATGCAGCAAACATGGTTGACAGCACCAATTTTGCAATCATGAAACTGCAAAATCTCAGTTACATAACTGCAATAATGAAGTCGTTGACTGAACTGGCTTCATGACAACAGGAAACTGCATTATTGTGATTATGGGTGGCACAATCACAGGTAAATAGTGCAGTGTATTGCCAGTAGATAAATTGCCAGTTTCATTATTTCAGTTATTTGACTCAATATTGAATTCAGTCAGTGAAACTTCACAATTAGGAAGAGAGAGTTTGAAGTGCTGTTGATAGATGTCAATAAACAGCTACTCAAAACATCTTAAAGTAGTATTTTCAAATATGTATCACAAAAAAAATACAACTGATTGTCTAGCCACATAAAGAATTAAAATGAGTTTGATTATAAAAATACTTGCCAAAATACGGGTAATTACAATTACCATCAAAAATATTTTTACAAATTAATACATATTGATGCATGATGCGTAGTACGCAATTTCTTTCTTTTTTTTTGCCGCTACTCCATATAATCACGTGCGCGTCACATATCACCAGAAGAGATACGAACCCTGAATGGCAGCCACCCAGGCCAGCATTCTGCTTCCATAGATAAGGCGAACGCCTAGAAACCACAATGCACCTCAAGAAATAGAGTAATGTAAATCGCCCCCACCTAACACAATTCCGTGAGAAGGGAGAATAGCCGATAACGCCAGTGAAGTTGCCCCTAAGCTCAAGCAGCGGATACCACCCGCATACGAGGAAAACCCTGCTTCCAGCCTCCCCCGAGAGGTGGCAGCCAGTGCAGCGCTGCCTACGAGGAGAGGAGCCACCCCGCCGAAGCTGCCCAAAGGCCGAAGAAACACGAGAAACCCCTCTAGCCAAAAGAATAAAGGGCCCTGCACCATGGTAAAACGTCAGTTGATATCAGCAGCTCACCTTAGCACCAGTCGTACTAAGGCTCTCTGCTCTGTATGTTCCCCTCCGCATCGTGAGGAAACGCCCTGCTATCCCCAGTGACCGACGCCAGTCTTCTTCAGCAAGCGCTGCAGCCCAGAAGAGTTGTTGTTCCCTCCACACTTGGCACATGCTGTCAACCCACACACCCCATATCTCCCTCCTTAAGACCCTTCAGGACAACACAGCTTCAGTTAGGGTACAGTTATTCTGACAGCTACCTAATTCATTGTTCTTGCTCTTCGAGCACGCCCTTCAGACAGGCTCTTTAAGCCAACAGACCCCTTCACCTGTCTCTTGCTTTTACCTTCCATAAGTTAATCAGTGCATTGATTTACAGCAGGAGAGTACAGGTCACCATGTTCTATTCTGGATGGAATCAAACACGTTCATAGTCTAACCGCCATCTGTTCCTTCTTGAGTGAACTGAACGTAGTCCTTCCTGGTAAGTGTCAACCCACAAAGGAGAGGCAGGGAACCGAGGTTTGTGAACTGATTTGCCGAATCTAGAGTAGGACTGCGGCCTGTCCCCTAAAAAGGACATGACGTACGTCACCCAAAACACCACACATTAGACTACATCCCATACTGTGGACCAGGTAGGCAAAGGTACCTGATGCGCACGTACGGTAATGCCCCGACCACTAGCAAGAGACACGACAAAGAGGCTAGTCACTCTTGTCAGTTAACCCACTCCATCCACCACATATAGAGCCATGGGAAGGAGTGCCAGGCCTGACAAGGAGGGATCTAACCCTTCTGGGTTACACTTAGTTAGAGGTATCGCTGCCTGCCACCCAGGTGCGGGCGTGAACTGTAGTACCTTTCCCTTGTAAACATTCTAATAACTGTTTTAAAAATATGTTATTTACAAAATATACTGACTTACTCTTTGTATCTTTTTTTAAGTATAATTCCTATTCGCAACTATTGAACACATGTTGTTCCACGAAAATCCTTGGACGTGTTTGTCTGCCACTGATATACTGCATTTCATACAGGTACACTAAATTTTGACAGACAATGTGAGTGACCAACATACACACTATATAAACAGTAAATGCTCTTATTTGCAAAGTATTATATCAGTTGATGAATTGTTGAGCTATGTATGTTGGCGATATTGATGATGATCAACTAAAAGTTGTGATTCATAATTTAAAGTATACTTATGCAACATTTATGGTTTAAATTATGTTTTTAAATTAATGTACAATTTTTTTTTATTTTAGAAAATCGACTTGGCACACAAATTCTTAGCTGCTCAGTGTCAACCTATCGGCGAGCAGTAACAAGTCCTGTTGCCACATTTACCAGGCGCCCATCCCTTCATAATAGGTGTGCCGTAATACTGTAGTAATATAAATTAAAATTCAATACATAAAGAGGAACATTTGAATATTGTTGAAATAGAAATCAATAAAACACATACTGTATATATTTGGGAGTTTATATCTGTTAAAAAACTGACTGGGCAGATGGACTGCTAAATTTTACATTCATAGTAAAAACATTCTGACATACTTAAATTTATACATTAATAATGTCAATCAAATGTATATGTAATAATTTTTGGCTGAATGTTCACATCTTGATTAATTTTAAGGCGTGCTTAGCAAAATTTGACAAAAATTATTCACTACTAAAAATTAAATAATTTGAAAAATTCCTTATTTTGAGCAACTTTTTAAATTCTGTCATGTTTTAGAATGATTTCTCAATCTTTGTCTTGTGTAATGGCAAAACAAACTCCTCTTCCCTATCTGTGCAGTTGTAATACTATTTATTCTTTTTTATTACAAACTTCTGCTCATCATTCAATTTCTTATAACAAAAACAGACACTTAGAAAAAATATTGTCGTGGAAATTGTTGAAACCATATAACTTATTTTCTCATGCATAACTGCCATAATTTTTTGTCGGAATTTTTCCCCTTATCGCAAAATTCTAATGCCATTCTCTGAAGACAGTCTTTGTTCAAGTCATCAAAATTTGTAACTACAGTAAAACCTCGTTAATTCGGCCCTCGTTGATCCACATCTCCGGATAATCCGGATGTTTTTAATTTGATGTTCACATAGATAATATGTAATATGAAGTGGATTGACTCACCAGCTATAAATAGCTTTGACTTGACCTTGAATCCCTACCCATCACTTCCACTCCCTCAATCTCCTCAGTTTTCCTACCGTTTTCAAACGGCACTTGTAATTTTGTTTATTGTGTGTGGTTCAACCGGATATTGTTTTGTTTTTTATCAATGTGTTTGGGAGTGTATTGTAGTGTACGTACAAGTTTAAAATGGCATTGAAGCGAAAGAAGGTCGTGGTTTCAATGGATAAAAAGTTAGACGTTATTAATCAAATTGATAAAGGAGAAGCATTGAAAAAAATAGCTGCTGAATTGGGAGTTGGAACTTCAACAGTGTCCGACTGGAAGAAGCAAAGAAAAGAAATTGAAGATTTTTGTTGTAAAATTATATGTAAAAACAGTTTGTAAGGCAGAGGAACAGAAAAAAAAAAANGTAAGGCAGAGGAACAAAAAAAAAAAAAATGAAGCATTAGACGACACACTATTCATGTGGTACAGTGCTCAGCGAGAACGTGGTTTGCCTATATCTGGACCGATCTTGGCCCAAAAAGCTTTCAGCTTAAACAAAAAGTTACCGAATCCTGACCTAGNATATACCGAATCCTAACCTAGAATTCACTGCTAGCCAGGGGTGGTTAGAGTGTTTTAAAAACCGACACGTTATTCGCCAACTTACTCTGACAGGAGAGAGCTTGTCTAATGATGCTGCTGCTGAAAAATTTAAAAAGGACTTCGAACAATTTGTTTTATCTGAAGAATTGACAACCAATCAAGTTTATAATGCTGACGAAACTGGGCTTTTTTACCGGATGCTTCCAAGCAAAACTTTAGCATCAAAGCTTGAAGATTCGGCTAAGAGCTACAAGAAAAGTAAAGATAGGCTAACTGCTATTGCTTGTAGCAATGCATCAGAGAAACATAAGTTTCCTCTTGTCATTGTAGGGAAATCCAAGAATCTCCAAGCGCTAAAAAATGTGAACCACAATACGTTGCCAGTGGTTTACTGACCACAAAAATGTGTGTGGATGGACAGTTTTTTGTTTAAGGATTGGTTTTTTGATAACTTTGTTCCTGAAGTTCGAAAATTCCTGAAAGAAAATAGTTTACCAGAAAAAACTATTTTACTGATTGACAATGCTCCATCTCATCCAGGAAAACAAGAACTCGTGAGTGGAGGAATTAAAGTGAAATTTCTTTCACCAAACGTAACCCCACTGCTGCAGTCTATGGACCAGGAAGTCCTTGAAAACATCAAAAGTGTTTACCGAAAAGAACTGCTTAGTAAAATAATTGAAGAAGGGGAAAAAAGTGTGATTGATTTGTTGAAATCAATAAATATCAAAGACGTTATTTACAAGGTTGCTGACGCTTGGGAAAAAACTGTGGCCAGCTATTTGTGCTACAAACAAAATGGCAAGCGATGATTTGGTGTAAGTGGCTGCAGACGACCTTCTGCAAATGTTAGGAACAATAAGTGGGTGCTCAGATGTTGATATGGAAGACGTCAGCGAGTGGCAGAAAGACAACAATGACGGTGGCTACGGCACTATGATGGAAGAAGAAATTGTAGCGGCATGCACATCTACAGCAGACAGTAAGGAAGAAGATGACGTAGATGAGGAGGGAGCGATCACACCGCAACAGCGGACGACACATGCAGATGCTGCGGACCAGCTGACTAACATCATGGCGTACTTGGAGCGTCAGCCTGACACCACTCCAGATAAACTATTAATGACAAAGCGTTTGCATGACCGTGCTTCATTAAAACGCCACACATGTTTGAAACGGAAGACAGTGGACCAATTCTTTGTTAAGAAATGATGTGAAAATTAATTTTTATATTTTTTAATGTCTTTTAAACAATTCTATGTAATTTTGTTACAAAACATAGCTTTTTATCATAATAAACGGTAAGTCTTCTTATTTAAGGATTTGTTTTGCTTATTACCCGGATTATCCGGATTGCCTTTGGTCCCAGGTTTTACTGTAGTTTCCTGAAAAATCTTTTTTTTTTCCTAAGTGACACAAATATTGCTTTTTATGAAAATGCAATGCTGCTCTTTCCTTCCTTGCAGGTCACTCACACTGTCCATTCACCGACATCACACGCTCTTGCTGTCAAATTATTAATTTGTTTAAAAGTTATACTTTCACAAAATTCTTCTTATTTGATAGTAAAAAAACAGTTTTATTTTGAATTGGGTGTTTTAGATTTCAGAACTGATATTTAAAAATATTAGTTGCTACATATTTTGTTAAGCTCATGAATTCCCCCCTGCAGGTCACTGTCATTTGTAAACATCATTGTGAGATTGTCCACATAGAAGAATGGAACATATTATTGAAATGTTGCCATAATTTTCATTCCATATCTCGCATGACATTTTCCTGGGGATTTGTGTTTTGGCACGAGGTACGAGCCATCCACACCAGGGCTGAGTCAGCTGAGGCTATGCAAGGTTAGGGGCTGTATGCATGTGTGCCCAAAGCACATCACCACTTGTTTGCTATTTATCATTGAGTTTCAATAGTTAATTATTTGTCCAGTTACTTTTTCCTGCCTCATCCCAGGTAGCAGCCTCTCTCCATTGAATCAAAGCATCTGGAGGTGTATCCACGTAATTTCTCTGGAATTTGTGTGATTTTTCAGTGTAGACCAGTGGCAGGTTTTGTGTTCCTGTCCACAATACATGTAAATGAATGTGTTAAAATAGCTTACTCACAGACATGCAATTTTACTTCACTTCTCCTGGCACTTCTTAACTGTTTCAGGTGGAGAGTTCTCTCTTGCCATATTTGGTGATGTGGATTTTTTAAAGTTACAGGTCTTGAGTTTGTGATTATGTATGGCACTATATTAAAAGCAGCCGCATCTGCAAAGCTGTCATTCACATCCCAGCAATTTTTCCAGCTTAACTATGCTTCGGGACTTGGAGGTCATGATAATTGATCATGTCCCAAGAGAATAGCCCTCCTGATAGCTTGGTAGGAAACACTTGTTAGCTGGCACCTGGGTACATCATGAATTCGGCAGTCCAACCTAGTCTTACTAAAATTTTTTTAGAATTTCTTTGAAATTTACTATGAATTTATTGTAATGAATGTCTTGGCCAATGTCAATTCCCCAGCAAACCAAATCGCAAAAACCAAGCCACATAATGTGGTGTCTTCATATGTGCCTTTTTTTAAATATAAAATCCACCTGAAACTTACCTGGAATCTGTATCAACAGTTCCAGTTAAGTCTCAATTACAGCCAGTTTTCATGGGAATTGTGTGGAAGTGGAACTCTGCCAACGTCTTATGTGTGTGCACCTTAGGACAACAGACAAAGGGGCAAATCATCATCCTCCATCACATCACCCCACCAAGCATTCCATCTTCTGCCAGCCAGCCACACCAGAGCATACATGTGAGTCAATGCACGTGCATCAAACATCTACGCAACTCATTAGCTGACTGCCTGCTGTCCACACAGGTCAGACACTAACATTGAGAGCTGCAACCCTTTCTAAAGATCACTGCACACTTTACCTTAAACGCTTCATTTTTGTAATATCTTGTTTCACAACTTTTGCATCCACACCAGTATTTAACATATCGCCAGTTGGACTTTGTGTAATGTGCTGAAAACAGTGGAGTATGGACCCCTACATCAAATACAATCTCAAAGCAGATTTTTTGCAGATGTCCACCTCAACCAGTATCACCCACACCACATGCTGTATCTTTGTCATTTGCAACACTGTAAATTTTCTAGTGTTTGTGCTCGCAATGTAACACGCTGGGACGTGATATACTTTAGTGCGCAAACTGTCATGTACATTTTCATGCAACTATCCTTAGTATGTTCAAAAGACATTCCACGTGTTTCTATTGTACTGTCTTTCATTTTGCAAAAACTGAACTCAAAAATCCAAATGAATACTTCTCCACTCATAGACATAACCCTACTTGTATGTTTTTCCAAACTGTCAAGACACCACAAAGAAACCATGCTGTGTGTTAGCAGTGTCAATGCCAGTGTCACGCCACATCAAATGTGCTGAGTGGCCAATATGTTGTTTTGTCACTTATCAGTGCCATGTTTAGCAGCTACCATATTTTTTCCATGCAGAACACATCCTCCCAATATGACTGGACTTTAAAGTAATTTCTGACCATTACACACATGAACCATAACCATGACCACATCTACAGCAGCCCATTTCTTAATAACTACCGCCACAGCTATCACCAGTTACACTTCAGTTTCAGCTGCCCAGTGATCAGCCAGTACTGTGGGCTTAAACACACATCTTTCCATTGGGCAGTGCTGAATACTACACCAGCCAATTTCCAGACGATCCTCACTTTCTCCTTGAGAAGTGTACCAACTTCCTCCGTCAGGATAGAGTGGGAGAAAAAGAGTAGCTCAGCGTCTTTGATTCTCAACTTGCTGGAGAAGTACGCATTTGGATGTATAATGTCTCCTCTGAGTAAGTCTTAGCTGCAATGTATTGGCAAATCAACACCTGGTACAACACCCTGACCACCATCTCAATTACAGCTTTGCACCCTAGCATATTTACAGACCATCAACAGCCACTGGAAGATCTAGAAACCTTTGTGACCTGAAAAATTTACCTAACCAATCATTTCTACCAGCAGCTGAGGATATCATGAAAGTAAGACCAGAAGTGGTTCCGATGAACTTATCAGCTCAGATCAGACCGGAAGTGTTTCGTAGATAAGAACCCCAGTCGTGCTGCAAGAACCTAAATTTACGGAGCGCTGCTGAGATTCACGCAGTATTGCTGTAGCTCTAGGCGGCATCTGACGTGCTTGTGAACTAAATCAGTGGTTCACATCCCGAAATGCGTATTGCACGTTACTATAAGACGAGTTATTACTCAAGAACTGTTTTCAGGAACATTGGCAGTTTAAGCTGCGATGTTGCTAGAGGAGATTATGTGTTTGTTAAACAAGTTTCACTGTGTCAAGAAAGTTATGCTTTGCTTTCTCTTCTGTATAGATTTTGTATACAGGATACGACAAGTAATCCTGGTAGTGGACTTTTGGAAATGTGCTTCTTTCGTCGAGCCCACAACAATCCAGGTGCTGCTGTTGCCTATGTAAACCAAATAGATGTACGAAATATATAATATGTTGGAAGACTTTTGCTATCCATGAAAGTGTTATAAATCAGACTGCAGTTGTTTATATTGCTCAATCTCCTGTTTTATTTTCACGTAAAACAGTTAAGTTGGAATTGGGTGACAAAATATGGATGTTCCAAAGCTTGAAAACCACTCACCAAGTAACTAAGCACATGGTGTGCAGTAAGAATTAACTGCTACTACACTGTGCGCTGAGACTGAGCAGCCAAGAAGTTCTGTGCCTGGTATAACTAACAATAAATTTAGACAAAACATATTACACTTACTACTAGTGTGTCTTTTGAGCTTACTGCTGCTTGGAGCTGAGTACGTGGTGGCACCTCAGGCCCCTATTTGCACTTATAACACAACGGATTGTGTTACATTAACTTTTGTTTGATGACTGGCACACACCACAAATTAAGAGAAACTATACATGTGATTTCAACACAGTTCATCCTTTGCAAAATACCTGGGAAGTTGTGTTGACTGTAGTTCGTTGGTAACCTCAAGTGGTAGCACACAAGGCCAGTGTGGGTGAGTGGACTCACTACACATCACTGCATAACTAGTCGCCATTTTATTGTTCAGGGCATGATGCATAGATGTAGGTAGATTGAGAATATATTTTGAGGAAACAGGCAGGAAACATTTTTATAAACTTTCTTCAGCTTGTGTTGTATAACCGACAGTTCTTAAAATATTAAAAATATGTTTAACAAATACAAAATCATAAATATGCAAGTATGGGCAGCATAGATATAACTTGCAAATCTGTCTCATTATCAAGCCTTTGCATACAAACTTTGAGAAAACATTCATAATTAAAAAAAAATATATAAAAAATAAAAGTTACATGAATAAGGGTTTAGAAATCCTGAATAAACACTATAGGAAATTTTTGTATGTTAAGAACTTGTTCAAAATCTAAAATAAACTCCATTTCAAATAAGTACACTAAATTTTGATGACCAAACTACACACTATGTAAACAGTAATTGCTCTAGTTTGTGAAGTATTATATAAACTGATGAGTTGTTAAAAGGATGCATGTTGCTATGTTGGCAATACTGGTGATGACAATGCAAGTGACAATGAAAGAAAATGGTACTCGGAAGTCAGAACTAAAGGTTGTAATTTAAAATGTTAATTGGATTTAAAACCATGTTTAGTGATTACGATAGAGCATGCAGACACTTATGATCAGTGAAACGTTTCCAGCTTTGTGAATTCTACTGTGCCTGTGATCTCTTTAGTCACATTTACGTGAGTACGTTGCTACTGGTGTTATTGAAATATCGGGTGAAATATAATATTATCGGCACGTGTCAACCGCTTTATAAAATGGCTTTGTCCGCCATTTTCTGTACCATCATTAAGCACCACAATTGTATTTTCATTACAAAGTTTAAGTTTGTTAGTTTAGGGAAACCCGTGAAATGTGGTTTTTACTGAACGAACCTGAAAATAAATTATTTTGCATACTTAATTTCATGTATGTAGACTGAATTTTGACAGGTCTAGAAAAGTAGCATGGCTACAATGTATCCTTCCACCACAGTTGTTCTGTCTATGAAGAAAATAATGTGTTTAAACAAATACTATGATAAATGTAGGTTTCCAACTTATTTTATTTTTGTTATGACCCAGTTACACTTCTGAGGTTCTTTTGATTTATCGTGGGTGGATGGGACTGGAAAGGAGAGATTTAACTTAAGTTTAACATCCTTCATGAGATGGCATTGTTTTGCAGCTCTTATGAGACAATATCACTTTGAATTACATATTGTTTTAATGGACCAGTAGAAAATTTTGCTGGTACGGAAGTAACATTCAAATTATTATAACCTGGAAAGTCTTAACCTATTTGAAAGAAAATACTGTAGTAAGTATGTTGTAGTTCGTAGCGATGTGAATATTAAACACATTCTGTATGCAAATATTTTTGGTGAAGTTAACCCAACACTTGTTGGATTTTCCATATAATAAGCATATTATTTTTACATTACAAAACAGAGTTTAAATCGTGGTTTGCTAGGCCACGTACTTTTCAAGCATTCTAATAACCCTTTTGAAATACATTATTTACAAAACACAATGACTTAATGTTCATAATTCCTATTTGCAACTCCTGAATACATGTTGTTCTATAAAATCCTTGGAAATGTTAGTCTGCCACTGATAGAAAATAATTCGCAGAATCATTCAGTGAATACGACACTTCCACCGGTTTCCTGAAACTAATAAACTTAAACTTTGGAATAAAATAAATGGCGGTGCTTCAAGACAGTATGGAAAACAGTGCACCAAGCTATACATGCGTCGATAATATTACATTTCACACGAGAATTACACTAAAATGGCACCTCTAAAACCAACTATGCTTAATGAAAGTAAATACAAAAATAATTAACTGCTGATACAATATTCCGATAACACTAGTAAGGTACACGCGTAAACATGATGAAAAAGATCACATGCACAATGGCGTTCACCGAGCTGGAAACTCTTCACTGATCGTAAGTGTCCGCATACTCAGTCATAATTACTACACCTGGCTCAGAACTTCTTGGCCGAAGGGGTGTGATGGTGCAGTGGTTAGACTACTAGCCTCCCACCAAGGCAAACAGAGTTCGATTCTCGGCAGGACTGCCCCCTGATTTTCGCATGTAGGAATTGTGCCACATAAGGTTGCTGGTTAGCAGGTTTTCTCGGGGATCTCCCGTTTCCAATGCCCTTGCATTCCGGCACTGCTCCATACTCACCTCACTTCATCCTCATTGGCTCTCAAGACCTCAATGTTAAGAGCCGTTAAAATCTTTTCACTCATTCTTGGCCGCTCAAGGACAATTTTGCTAAGCACGCCTTAAACTTAATCAAGATGTGAACATTCAGCCAAAAATTATTACATATACATTTAATTGACATTATTAATATATAAATTTAAGTATGTCAGAATGTTTTTACTATGAATGTAAAATTTAGCAGATATAAACTCCCAAATATATAGAGTGTGTGTTTTATTGATTTCTATTTCAACAATATTCAAATGTTCCTCTTTATGTATTGAATTTTAATTTATATTACTACAGTATTACGGCACACCTATTATGAAGGGATGGGCGCCTGGTAAATGTGGCAACAGGACTTGTTACTGCTCGCAGATAGGTTGACACTGAGCAGCTAAGAAGTTGTGTGCCAAGTCGATTTTATAAAACAAAAAAAAATTGTACATTACTTTAAAAACATAATTTAAACCATAAATGTCACATAAGTATACTTTAAATTATGAATTACTACTTTTAGTTTTGAGTACTATTTTCTTCTATGATCATCATCAATATCGCCAACATACATAGCTCAACAATTCATCTACTGATATAATACTTTGCAAATAAGAGCATTTACTGTTTATATAGTGTGTATGTTGGTCACTCACATTGTCTGTCAAAATTTAGTGTACCTGTATGAAATGCAGTATATCAGTGGCAGACAAGCACGTCCAAGGATTTTCATAGAACAACATGTGTTCAATAGTTGCGAATAGGAATTATATTTTTAAAAATACAAAGAATAAGTCAGTGTATATTGTAAACAACATATTTCAAAAACAGTTATTAGAATGTTTGAAATGAATGTGGCATAAGCAAACACCATTTCAACTCTATGTTTTGTAGTGCAATAATAACATGTTTATTATATGGAAAATCCGAGGCGTGTAAGGTTAACTTCACTACAGATATTTACCCATCAAGTGTGTTTATTACTCCCTTCGGTATGAACAGCAACATATTCATCACATTTTGTTCTTTCGGGGAGAGGTTAAAATTTTCTAGGTTATTATAAGTTGAATTTGTTTCCATATGAGCAAAATTTTCCACTGCTCCATCAAAACAGTATGTGATTGAACATGATACTGTCTTAAGTTCTAATGTGCCTATTAATCTTGACTATCTCATTGATATTAGCCTTTATGCAGAGTATCGTACCTGCACAACTAAAATAATTTCACTGCAGGAGTGATTCAATAATGTAGGTAATGATTCCTCTCCTTCTGCATACCTTAGGTTAAGGAACAGATTAGTACACCTTAAGAGACGTGCTAAAAATACCTCGACTAAATTTTCTAATCAGTTGTCTGATAATCAGTTTACTTCTTTAGAGAGCATTGTGGATCAGACCCAATACCTTTTTGAGCTCCTCTCAAATGTAGAATTAGTTTCCTTCAGTATTGACAATTCAAGCAGCGAGCATGTTCCCACAATTTCCATTACCTCTGTAACCCAACAATTTGCTAGTCTTAATGTCAGTGCACCATCCACATCCATCCCATTCCCACAATCCATTCCAGTTAACCTAGTTAGTAATGCTCCCACTTGCACACCAGCACATTTCGTCATCTTGTTATTCCTGGTTACAGCTCACCTGCCCCACATCCCAACATGGTTTTATGTGCACATGTCATCTTCCTCAACACCCATGTGTTCTGCTGTATTTGGGAAACTCACACATCCACTTGAGAACATGCTGCATAATTTTCAGCAACTGATGGGTAGCATGTTTCAAAGTTTTCAAAAGTTTTTGAAGATAGTTGTTGTATTGTGTACAATAAACTGTTGATTACAATCTTTTAAACATTTTATTAAACACTTTGATACATTCGTAAACACACTTCGGTTGCCATGTCCTTTCATACCGACTGGCCAGTTTCCATAATCTCGTTTACATTTAGAACGCAGGGTGCATTCTCAAAGTAACTATGCATACTACAGCTGTCAAACTATCAGAGCAAAACAATGGCAGAAGCACAATTGCTAGAGGTTATTTACCCTTTTGCCCAAGGCCCGCTTGGTGAACAGACCAGTTGGGCAATTTCACAGCGTTATTCTTTTGATACCTACCAAGCTGATATTTTGAGATTTTTATTCCATCAAGGTTGCGTGCTCAGTGCTTAGTTACAACTGAGGATGTTTAATTGTCTTCAAGAACCAGAGGAGGCCCTTTCTGTGTATGTGAGTAGTGTTAGGAAGTACTATTTTATTCTTAAATATAACTGAAAATGAGGTGGTAAATACAATCTTAGAAGACGTAGTGCCTGAAGAACGTTCTCATTTAGTGTTTTTCGCTAAACCCAACATTTTTGCAGAGTTGGATAGGGCATGCACCCACTCACAAAACATATGGTATTCCAACCACAAGTGCCAGCAGTTCTATGGGCTACACAAACCAGGTCGCTGTAACTACCAGAAAAAACTATCTCCCGACTGTAATTCAAACGTCAATACGGATAAAGATACTTCACAGAAACCGAAGGATGACAATTCTTCCTCCATCTCTGACACTCTTAGACAAGACCCACCTTCATGTAGGTATTGTAAAAAAAAAACCTGGTCACAAGATTGATTAGTGTTTCAAGTTAAAAAAACAAGTCTCACAGGGACGACAAGTGATTGATCTTCCTCGCAATCTTGGCACGTTTGCCAATGTTCAATTTAGTGCTCACCTCTTTCAAAGCATGAACCTTTCTAGGCACTTTTAGAAGCTGTTCTATCCTTATGACCACTGTAAAAAAAAAGTTAGGAGTATGCCCAGTATATTTTCCTAATTTAGTGGGAATTCAAGAGGATTCTACTCCTTGCGTTGAAGTAAATTTGGAACCATTGTCTGTTAATGCTTAAGTTGATTCTGGATCTGCATGTACCGTTTTTCTACTAGTCTTTTTTTCGAAATTGAGTGATTTAAGGTTAATCAAATCAGTTGAACATTCTGAAGTACAATGTTACACTGCTACTTTCAAGTTACAAATTGGACATTTTTCTTGGATACACAAATTTCTTGTTTCCAAGAAACTTGGTTTAGATTTCATTTCGAGGGCAGAATTCATGGCCTTATAACTGACATTCAAGCTGCACATATTCTCTTTAAATCTGCCCACGAGAATAAAATTACAGAAGTTAAACAATGTGTCATCTCTTCTGACATTAGAGCTGAATCCACTCAAGTTGTGGATTCATTTGACCATTTAGATGAACATCAGCATTCAGCTATACAAAATTTGTGTAAATTTTTTTTTCAAAATGCTTACCACGGAGTACCAAATAAAATTATTAGACAGGAATTATGGCAAGACTCATCCATATACATTGGCACCACCTCAAATGGAAATTTCAAGAAATGAAGTTCAACATTTGTTAGACAAAGAAGTAATTGAACAATCCACCTCGCAGAATGCTAGTCCCAACATTTTAATACCGAAACGCAATGGGAAACATTAGATGGTTGTGGAATACCAAAAAGTTAATAAGAATATTGAAATTGAATCTGTTCCTCTCCTCGACCACCATTCGGCATATAATTAGTTTGGGAAAGCAACAATTTTTACCACCATTGATCTAAACATGGCTTACCATCAAATTCCCTTGTCTAAAGACCCCAAACCAATTACNCAACAATTTTTACCACCATTGATCTAAACATGGCTTACCATCAAATTCCCTTGTCTAAAGACCCCAAACCAATTACAAATTTTTGTGTACCTTAGAATGTATACCAATTTACTCGTGTTCCATGTGCTTGACTTTTAGATATGATTTTTCATGACGTAAAATTTAAGTTTGTCTATAACTATCTGGATGGTCTTTTCAATATACTCAGACAGTTTTGAACAACATTTGGATCATCTCAAAGAAGTTATTTTTCATTTGGAATAATCACGTCTTGCTGTTAATCCTTCAAAAGTGAATTTTGCTGTTTAAGAAATGTCCTTCCTAGGACATAAGATTTCGTCTAGTGGAATCTCCATTGACCCCGAGAGGACAAAAGCCATTAGAAACTTTCCACCACCGCGAGATGCTACAAGGCATAGCTTGATTCATTGGCATAATGTTCTGAGGTGAGGTGAGCTGTGCACCCGTTTCTCGGGCTGGTATTCTCATTGTGGCACATTTGTGATTATCCCTCGGCCACATCATGAAGATTACAGGAAAGCTTCAATGTTAATTTTTTCTCGTGTTCCCTGATGGGTTTTTCGGCAATGCTACATCATGTGCATGGCAGGAGATTGTTCTACTACAACCTTTAAAATAATAATTTTACAAAAAAAACTTTACTAAAGTAAGAAATTCATAACTATCTTAAAATTTTATAATGGTACCCTAAATATTTTAAAAATGCTATAAAATGAAAAAAAAATTTTTAAAAATATATGATAAATGAAATAAGAATAATTATTTTATGTTTGTGCTATAAGAATCAAGTTAATATAGAGCACTGTGTGGCAATATCCCCAAATTCCTAATACATCTTTCCAAGCTTGACATATATTTTGTAACATCAAAACCGCTAATGCATGATGATGACCACAATCACCATCTCAAAAACATCAAACCACATTCACAGTCTACAATAAATTAAATAGTGCTCCACAGTTTTGTAATACAAATATATTTGCCTGCCGGAACCTCCGTATTCCTGCTCGATGTGTCACGATACATAACCTATGGGATACAGCAGTGAGCAAATATCTCCTTGTAAAATGGTTCACATAAAAAGCATATTACATAAAGACTGGCCACTACAGAAAAAATACTACAAGAGTGTTGTCTAAAGACTTGCTGTAAAATAAAATTTGTTTTTCTCAGGCTGCATGTGTATATATTTTTGAGTTGTGCCCGAATTTGAAACTACAGTAGAGCACCCCTCAATCGGAATCGTCGGGGGAAGGGCTATTCCGGTTGTGGGAAAATTCCGGTTAAGAGAAATGAGGGTGGGATGGTGTGAAAAATAGCACATTTTAAGCCTGAACTCGTGTATATGTCGCACATAATTTTAACTTAAGAAATCAATGAGTGCAAATTATTAGTTTTATCCTTAAAGTTACAAAACCATTAAAAAAACACTACGTACTGTTTATGAAATTTGAGTCATAAAACTCCTGGCGCTGCGTTAATGACCTTCATTCTCAACCTTCTAATGGGGTTTTTATCTCTTTGCGTGATTGACGGATGGGTGACTGCATGAGTAAGCGAGATCTGGATATCGTGTTACTATTTGCGTTGATGTGCATATGATAAAACTTCCCGAAGTATAGTCAATTCCGTTGACAGTCTTTCCCATACTGCATGGCACGTCGGCACAACATACATTTACAAGAGCGGGGCTGACGTATTATACACAAAGTTCATAAAGTACCGTATTTCTGCACGTATAGGCCGCACATTTTTACAAAAAGAAATGATAAAAAGTGGGGTGCGGGTTATTTACAAGATATTGGCATAAAAAAATTTTCCCCCCCTAAACCATGTTTAGAAATTTGTCAACAAACAATACACTTTAATGTTTTAATTTAGTTTCTAAGGAAGAAAAAAAAAAAAAAGAAATGAATAGCTTATCACTTGTGTTTAAACGCGTATGGGTCGCACCATACTTTAGCCTGCCTGTCCTCGACTGTTCTGCTTTGTACCACCTCCAGCCGCCATCCAGCTTGCGTGCTTCCTTTCTCTTTTTTTCTCGCTTGGCATCCTTCCTTTCCACCACCACCACTACCACTACCACCCCCTTCCCTAGGCCGCAACTGCAGTCACCCAGCACCAGGCAAGCTTGCTTGCTCCCTTTCTTTTCTTTCTCCCTCCTTCCCCCTCTTTTTTGTGTCACGCTGTCTCTCTCTCTCTGGTGGAATGAGACAGCTAGCAACAGCTGTGAGTGTGACGCCGCACGCACACATGCACCATACCATTACCTGCCCGGCAACAGCCGGCCGAGCAGGCAGACTACGTACAGCGCACATGTTCCGCAATTTAAACGCAGTGTTAAGGCATTTTGACATAAATACAAAAGTTTTATTCATGCGGAATACTGCGCTGTTGCCACTTTCTTAACATTTTACTGACTACACTAGATTTTTCCATGTGGGAAGTGAATAAATTTGTGTGTGTTTATGTGTGTGCACGCATGCAATGTGTATGCACATGTATTTCCATGTGCATGTGGTCATACACATGCATGTGTGTGTAACTGCAAGTAACAGCTTGCAATCACTTGTGCCCATGTCTATTTCACTTTTAACATTATTATTATTGGCCTATCAACATGTTTCTATTTATTAGTTTTCCTTATTTATAATGTTTTTGAACTTCCTTATAATCACAAATAAAAATGTTTCAAAAATTAACTATGGTGGTATCCAAACAAATATAGCAAATTAATTCCTGTGATGTAGTCACCAAAAGTTTTAATTGAGCCAAAATTAAAGAACTGATTTATGTCCCTCAAGAAGAATTTTATCTGATAGACAAACTCTACAGCAAAGAATCTTTAATAAATTGGTACAAAATTTAAAACACATTGTCCAATTCCATGATANGATAGACAAACTCTACAGCAAAGAATCTTTAATAAATTGGTACAAAATTTAAAACACATTGTCCAATTCCATGATAAAAGCAGGTAGCATCAACTTTGAATCTTTGAACTACCCAGTTATAGTTCATTACCAATTATTTTTAAACCAATTATACATAAATTATCACATAAAAACATAATGCAAGGAACTGGCTGTGTTGTGAAGAAATTATTTTACTCCTTGACATCACCTATTCTTGAGAATAATAAAAGAATTTTTCATTTCTTATAATGTATAAATTGACAGTCATGTTAAGAATGTGACACAATATAACCACCAGGTATGAAAGGGTAGACTGTAAATGGCACTAATTTGCTTCAAACACTTCACAGCTTTCATTAATAAGCAACAATATCGTACAAGATAGAGACACACAAATTACATTTTACAGCAAGTTTTGTCTATATCAATATGCCACAAAAATTTGTAATGGTGTGAATGTTTCCTATTTAAAACAATCACTAAATTTACCTGTATTTGTATAAAGATATGATCAAAATTGTGCACATAATTGCCACTAATAATGCATAAATATCTTTTTGTCATTTGTGATTAAATAATTTCTCAGATGCTTAGAAATACTGCAAAAGTTACAATGCATAGTTTAGTAACACTAACTGGATAAATGGAAAACTTTTTTTCACAAACACATGGTCATATGCAATTTTGCAATTTTTAATATGTTCAAGCTATAATTTAATATTAATATGTGTATTCTGCAATAAGACAAATCTGTAATTCAAATGTTTTAAATAAGAAGCTGGCATTATATTAAACATACTAAACTCCAACTGCTAAGTTATAAACTGGGGAGAAAAAACTAAAGCTAAAAGTATGAGTTTTAAATTTATTTTAAAAGACATGCACAGTCATGTTTTATGGTGTGTTTAATTTTAAAAATTGCAGTTTTTGCCTTTGTTTACTCATGTATTATTACTTAAATAACAATATCCATCTCAAGTAGGTATAATTTCNAATTGCAGTTTTTGCCTTTGTTTACTCATGTATTATTACTTAAATAACAATATCCATCTCAAGTAGGTATAATTTCAAAGAACCAATGTTTCGAACTGATAACTTTAGAAGGGATTAGAATCAAGTACAAGGGAGAGGGAATGGTATTGTGATATTACAACAAGCAAAACAACAACAATTACACATTTGCCACTCAACGATAACAGGGAGGTAAACATAGAACCTGGTAATACCATTTGCTNAAAACAACAACAATTACACATTTGCCACTCAACGATAACAGGGAGGTAAACATAGAACCTGGTAATACCATTTGCTTATCAGCATTGAGATGGCTTACAAGAATTGACAGTCTGAAAGTAAACTATTTTGTCTGCATTTTCATCATGGGCAATTATATATCCTCAGTTATAAGAAAAAAATATTAGAATTAATGACATCTCCCTGATTTTTCCAAAAAAACTATAAATAATTATAAAAATTTACAAAAGACTTAATTTGTATGGTTCCAATATACGGATACAAAACTTGTTTCATCTTGGCACTCAAATACATAATTAGGAATGAGAAAATAAATATTTTTATCTTGAAAGACTATTATTTTTAAACATATCAAAATATTTCTTTTGTTGATGAACTCATCTATGATATTTATGTTTTATGAGGTTGATTTTCACTACAGTTTCTAAAAAAATGTAATGTTTTGTCAAGAAGTTAGTTGGGGAACAAACACTGCTATGTGCATGTATACGCATACACGGTATGTTATCTCCTAAAGGAAAATTTATTAAACAAAATCCTCACAGTATAGGCTATTATCTTCAATTTAATTAATTTAACATACCTTGTTGAACTTTTCCACTGTTGACATGTATCTGCTGCGATGTGAGAGAAGATTGGAATAACATGAAGCTGTGGTCACAGTACTATACTGACTGACATGAGTGTTCGATGAATTCAAGCTGACGCGAGGGCACACTTCAACACATGACGGTCCTGCAACACTTTGACTTGGCATTTCAGTGCTTATAGTAGATTTATCATCTTGAAAAATTGTCTTATCCACAACTTCAGAAGGCACATCACCAACATCATTTGCTTGAATTATTTCTTTTGTTACCTCTTGGACACTTTTAGATGAACTGAGAGCTATCTCCTTTCCTAATGCATTCGACACAATGTCATCTTGAGAACATTTAGACTTTTTGTGAGCAACATTTGCTGGTTGATGATTATTCTGGGCTGAGCTGTGCTTTCTCTGTGCAGGAATCATAGGTTTTGTAGTTCCTTTTCCATCGACAGTCTGCGATAAGCTACGAATACTTACATGTACCATTTCATTCTTTTGTGAAGATAGAACATTTTTAAAACCTCCCTGAGTTACAGTGAGTGTATTTTTTTCAGGATTTATAAGTAATAATGTAGGCGATTTTTTTACTGTCTTAACAAGTGGAGGAATTAAGCTACTCTTGCTATCGCTTTGCACATGTATCTTATTTGGAGAATCATTTTTATCAATGAGGGAAACATTTTGTGAGGCTTCAGCAGAAGTTTGCGAAGTTTCCGATGACAACACAATCATCCTTTTACTAACACACTGGGACATGCAATTTGTACTGTCTGCTGGTACTTTTGTAACTTTAGCAACCCCTTGAGCTGATTTAGGAACTATTTTGGTCAGTTTAGGGATAGTTCTAACACAAATTTGTGAATTTTCTGATGATATTAGAAACACTTTCCTTTTTACTTTGTGGGATAAACTAGCAACTCCTTCAGAAGACACACCTTTGTGTGATACAACATTCTGAACACAGTTGATCATTTTATGAGTATCCTTATCTGAAGAATCTGGCAATATTTTCATCGACACTTNACAGTTGATCATTTTATGAGTATCCTTATCTGAAGAATCTGGCAATATTTTCATCGACACTTTCTTCTGAGATGTTATATTTAATCTGTCAGTATGACAAACTGCTCTACTACCAGGAGTACGACGAGTTCCACTACAATGAGCATTACCAGGAATTACTGTAGTCATAATTTTACTATCACCACCGGATTGACTTGAAAATACTGAGTCTTTATCATCCATCCCATAATCATTTGTACAGTCATTCACAGTGGAACAATTACTACTGTTTACAAAAACTTTACCACTCAAAAAATTATGACCAGATAAGTCAGAAGATACTTCTGACCTCATGACGTCTTTTGTAAACCTCTGACTTACATGGTGGAAATTTTCACTTTCAACAGAATTTGCAGGATCATCAAAACTTTCTTGTTTTACACTGACATCACCTGCTACAAGTTCAGAATCTCTATAAAAATGATCAAATGATGACCAGCAACCAGTACTAATATTGTCCTCAGAATGAGGATTGGAAGAGGTCTTCTGGCCAAAAAGATCTGGGCAAGGAACAAATTTGTACTCTTCAGGTTCTTCTTTGGGTGCAACGCTAAAACTTATTGCAGAAACAGCACTGTTTGATATGTGTTCAGAAGTCTCTTCATCAGGATCATTTTTAATGTCAAAATCACCAGATGTGAAAGAAAGAGGATCATTTTCTGGATTGTCAGGCAAGTTGCATTCTTTTACAATGGTGGTCCTGACAAACTCTCTTGATGAAAAAGGGGCATTGAAGGACTCCATTTCACTATCGGAAAAACTGTCCAGAAACATCCGAGGACTAGGCGCACTAACAGTATCACTGTCTGACCTAAAACAGAAAATGTATTATCATTACTGTATATCCTAATTTAACTTATTCTGTAAAATTCACTGTAAGAATTAACAGGTGACCCTTCTTTATAAGATGGGTAATTTTTACTATTTTCAGCTAGAGCTGTTTTAAAGTTTACTGCACACTTATTAAATATACAAGTACTGTCAATAAATGCAAACATTTTAACATAGGCACATACTGAAGAACACACAGTACTTTTGGCAGAAAGTTAAGAAATATAGTAGCTATATTGTGTCAATAACTAATTGAAAGTACAGTACATATAATGTTAAAACTGGTGGCCACTGAAATGAGTTTCTCTTTGTTTCATACATGTTAAGATGGCCTGATGGTGATCATAATAATAATATGTTAACGGGGTTAACTGGTGAGGCAGCAGATGAAGGTGGTAACGTAGCTGTAATGTTCCCAGGGCACCAGGCCATAGTTTCGNGTGATCATAATAATAATATGTTAACGGGGTTAACTGGTGAGGCAGCAGATGAAGGTGGTAACGTAGCTGTAATGTTCCCAGGGCACCAGGCCATAGTTTCGCACATTGCCACACAGTGAGCACAGACACTATTTCAGGTTGCAGCATAGCCATGTGACTTGCACCAACATTAATGCATAACTCTTTAGCTCTGTTGTTGGCCACGGAGCATGCCAAACACAAATACAGGAGGGACGACAACTTAACTAGGCAAATAAGCATGACCACGTGCACGTTAGATCCAGAAACATCCAGTATTTATTAAAAATTAAACTGATATTAAGCTGCACAGGCTTCTACATGAACTCAAAAGCAAATTAAACAGTACATTACTTATAACAACGGCATGAAGGAAATGCACGAAACGTCACCTGAACCAGCATGTTAATACACTACATTACATCAATGACAAAAAGTCTGAAGGTGCAATTAATTAGTTACCAGCCCTCCGAATCGACGGAAGGGCAGAAGCCGGCTGCAGGGGTAAGATAATAAAGGTATTGAATACTATAAAACTGACAGAATGACTTGATTGGTGAAAGCAAAGATGAAACCCCCGCAAGCCTAGTGGCACGCATCTGTCTGGCTTGAACTCCAACGAGAGACTGCCAAATGGCCATCGGAAGGGGAGACTCTAGCTAGCACCGAAGTGCAGGCCCCATCAGACCATGAAATGGTCATGGAGCATGAGAGTAATCCTGATTACAAGAATATGTACAGAAGTGCACAGCAATAAACACAAGATATCTTACAGATTAACAAAACCCTTTGATGGTAGTCTTGGCCACTGTTACCACAAGGCGAGCAAAGGAGTGCATGCCAACAGACACATCAAAGAAAACCTTAAAAACCAATTCCAGAATGTGCACAGGAGAGCACAGCAAAAATATTACATAAACCCTTGATGAAAGTCTTAACATAGCAAGAACCCTTATCGTATTCTGCCATAGCCCACCATCAGAGCACTTAGCACACTCATCACATGCAACATATGCATCACACACATCATACAACCCTGCGTCTTGTGTGCGCGCGACCCATAAAGGGCCTATGCAGGCTGAGGGACGAGGTCAGATGACTAATAACAACAACAATAAAAGTAAACTCTAACAAGTTCACAGTTGCACTTTATTGATGCATGAATAGCAATCAGAGGATCCACAGTATTGTACATTTTTTACATAATGTGGAAGGCTATAGAATGGGCCTAAAAGGAAATCTTAGCAATACGCAGGGCCTTTTCATAAGGGCTCTGTTACAAATGAAACAGCTACAGTGAAGAGTGGCTTTGTCTAAACAACACACAGGAATCTCACATCAAATGAATGCAGCCAGAGATCTGCACAGTTGCCGGCTGGTCTGCACGCATCTAACAGGCTGTGCTGTAAATACACTGACATTTATTTCCAGCATTGGAAGACACAGAGTATCTCTGTCCATCACAGACTTATAGAATAAGCACTAGTTTACATGTTTAGCAATGTACCAGTGTTCATGCCACTGCAATATCCAAAGTTCATGTTTTACCATTCACTCTATTTGGTTCTCTGTCTAGTGATAAAGGCACTAACAATGCCCACAAAATATGCTGCTTTGTCTATTCTGATATTTGATAAGGTTTTAAAGATATATGCATGTTTATTGTGTGGTTTACTATTCATTATTGGTTTCTGTGTTGTCTTACATTATACAACAGTTTCATTAAAAAAAATTTATTTTCCCATTTCCCAGTTCTTTGACCTGCTTGGTATTACAAAAAAATGAAATGTGGTTTTTCTGTACTTTTTTTAATTTGGTCAGCAATTATATGAAAGCAGATAGTACAAGCATTTCAAAACATAGCAACAGAAAACAATGTTTATAGCCTAAAAATGCATTTAATATACACAACATACACTACAAAAATTAAGAAAATTATGCAGTATATTGTTACAACCAGCCACTCCACGTCTCTTCCCTTGCCCCTCCCACTTGGGCGTACAAAGCTCCAAAGGTACCACCAGTAAACGGAGAAGAGCATGCAGGATTACAAAGCAAACCGTGATATCGCCAGCACAAGCTAACACTTCTGGGACTGATGTTACTTCCATCCTTGGAAGATTGAATGTCTTCAGTAGTCATTATGAAAATTTTCTGGTCATCGTCCTCCTCTTACCCCTCGGTGTGATTCGCAGTGCGAAGAACCTTCTGGGCCAAGTTGACTGAGCTATGTAAGAGTCTGGAGTCTCGTACTGCAATTAGCGCCAGGTGTGTAGAACATCGGAGCAATCAGCAAAGATGCAGTGACCAGTGATTGTAGTCTGCAAGCATCGGTAGATTAGTGTGTGACAGACCGGCTGAACTGTGGGAAAGTGTGACGATGTGCGAGTGGCCGACAATTGGAATAATGTTAATGTATCACAGTGGACATTTTGAGCATGTATGTGTACCTAATAAATGAAGATACAGTGACTGTAGCTAGTATAAGGAGAGTTATAAGGACTTCAATTATAAATAAGATTGGCATTCAATATTGCACCCACTAAAAGGAACATTTATTGTTCTAGTAGAGATAGGTAATTTAATGTTGTAAATACTAGCTTGTCATCCAACCTTGTCCCTCATTTGGTGAAAGTCCATCGTGGGTTGCGCATGCACGAGGTGCAAGACCAGCAGTGTTGTCATTATGTGTGATGCGAGTGTGGTTATTAAGTGTAATGCGTATGTTTCGTGTCAGCACATTGTGCATGGTGCACCAAGGTTCGGCCTAAAGAGTCCACATGTGAAGTATGAAAGGGTATCATGTTAGTTTGTAAGCACTTCTATGTATTTGTTTCACTCATGCACTCCNGCATAACTCTTTAGCTCTGTTGTTGGCCACGGAGCATGCCAAACACAAATACAGGAGGGACGACAACTTAACTAGGCAAATAAGCATGACCACGTGCACGTTAGATCCAGAAACATCCAGTATTTATTAAAAATTAAACTGATATTAAGCTGCACAGGCTTCTACATGAACTCAAAAGCAAATTAAACAGTACATTACTTATAACAACGGCATGAAGGAAATGCACGAAACGTCACCTGAACCAGCATGTTAATACACTACATTACATCAATGACAAAAAGTCTGAAGGTGCAATTAATTAGTTACCAGCCCTCCGAATCGACGGAAGGGCAGAAGCCAGCTGCAGGGGTAAGATAATAAAGGTATTGAATACTATAAAACTGACAGAATGACTTGATTGGTGAAAGCAAAGATGAAACCCCCGCAAGCCTAGTGGCACGCATCTGTCTGGCTTGAACTCCAACGAGAGACTGCCAAATGGCCATCGGAAGGGGAGACTCTAGCTAGCACCGAAGTGCGGGCCCCATCAGACCATGAAATGGTCATGGAGCATGAGAGTAATCCTGATTACAAGAATANGCTAGCACCGAAGTGCGGGCCCCATCAGACCATGAAATGGTCATGGAGCATGAGAGTAATCCTGATTACAAGAATACACATCAAAGAAAACCTTAAAAACTAATTCCAGAATGTGCACAGGAGAGCACAGCAAAAATATTACATAAACCCTTGATGAAAGTCTTAACCTAACAAGAACACTTATCGTATTCTGCCATAGCCCACCATCAGAACACTTAGCACACTCATCACATGCAACATATGCATGGGCCTAAAAGGAAATCTTAGCAATACGCAGGGCCTTTTCATAAGAGCTCTGTTACAAATGAAACAGCTACAGTGAAGAGTGGCTTTGTCTAGACAACACACAGGAATCACACATCAAATGAATGCAGCCAGAGATCTGCACAGTTGCCGGCTGGTCTGCACACATCTAACAGGCTGTGCTGTAAACACACTGACATTTATTTCCAGCATTGGAAGACACAGAGTATCTCTGTCCATCACAGACTTGAGAATTAACATGGGTATATTAGAGCCTGTTTGCCAAATGCAATGAAGTGAAAAATGGTTCTGTCAATTTCTGCAAAATAGGAGCACATATAGAATAAGCACTAGTTTACATGTTTAGCAATGTACCAGTGTCCATGCCACTGCAATATCCAAAGTTCATGTTTTACCATTCACACTATTTGGTTCTCTGTCTAGTGATAAAGACACTAACAATGCCCACAAAATATGCTGCTTTGTCTATTCTGATATTTGATAAGGTTTTCAAGATATATGCATGTTTATTGTGTGGTTTACTATTCATCATTGGTGTCTGTGTTGTCTTACATTATATAACAGTTTCATAAAAAAAAATTTATTTACCCATTTCCCAGTTCTTTGACCTGCTTGGTATTACAAAAAAATGAAATGTGGTTTTTCTGTACTTTTTTTAATTTGGTCAGCAATTATATGAAAGCAGATAGTACAAGCATTTCAAAACATAGCAACAGAAAACAATGTTTATAGCCTAAAAATGTATTTAATATACACAACATACACTACAAAAATTAAGAAAATTATGCACTATATTGTTACAACCAGCCACTCCACGTCTCTTCCCTTGCCCCTCCCACTTGGGCGTACAAAGCTCCAAAGGTATCACCAGTAAACTGAGAAGAGCATGCAGGATTACAAAGCAAACTGTGATATTGCCAGCACAAGCTAACACTTCTGGTACTGATGTTACTTCCATCCTTGGAAGATTGAATGTCTTCAGTAGTCATAATGAAAATTTTCTGGTCATCGTCCTCCTCTTACCCCTCGGTGTGATTCGCAGTGCGAAGAACCTTCTGGGCCAAGTTGACTGAGCTATGTAAGAGTCTGGAGTCTCGTACTGCAATTAGCGCCAGGTGTGTAGAACATCGGAGCAATCAGCAAAGATGCAGTGACCAGTGATTGTAGTCTGCAAGCATCGGTAGATCAGTGTGTGACAGACCGGCTGAACTGTGGGAAAGTGTGACGATGTGCGAGTGGCCGACAATTGGATTAATTTTAATGTATCACAGTGGACATTTTGAGCATGTATGTGTACCTAATAAATGAAGATACAGTGACTGTAGCTAGTATAAGGAGAGTGATAAGGACTTCAATTATAAATAAGATTGGCATTGAATATTGCACCCACTAAAAGGAACATTTATTGTACTAGTAGAGATAGGTAATTTAATGTTGTAAATACTAGCTTGTCATCCAACCTTGTCCCTCATTTGGTGAAAGTCCATCGTGGGTTGCGCATGCACGAGGTGCAAGACCAGCAGTGTTGTCATTACGTGTGATGTGAGTGTGGTTATTAAGTGTAATGTGTATGTTTCGTGTGTCGGCACATTGTGCATAGTGCACCGAGGTTCAGGCTAAAGAATCCACATGTGAAGTATGAAAGGGTATCATGTTAGTTTGTAAGCACTTCTATGTATTTGTTTCACTCATGCACTCCTGTGCACATCTTTGCAAATTTTATTTTAATATTGTGTTTCCTTCCATTCCAATCACACTTCATCCTTCATACATATGCTTGACTACGGGGCCACCACTTCCAATGCAAAGGATGTAACCCTGCTTTCGATGGCCACATTGGGCAGTCTCATTTGTAAGCTCAAGACTGACGGGTGCATACAGTAAGGTCTGCAGGGTCTTCAACTTTACTTTCATTGACCTGGTAATTCTGTTTGTGTAATTTATTTGAAAACCTTTTTTACTTACCCCCGCAGCTGGCTAGACCTTTCTGTCACATGGAGGGTCCATAAATAATTATCTTGCCTTATGGCCTTTGACTGAGTAACTTTTGTGTTCAGCTCGAGCTGGATCTCAGACGAGGCATCAAGTAAATTGAGATACGCCAAAGGATTGGGGTTTGTGTGTTTAAAGCATCACGGAAATTTAATGTGCTTTTGTGGGTTAAAAACATAGAATAACTCTGGATATAACGTGCACATGTTTGCCCTTAATCTTGTGCTTAAGTGTTGATCCTTGTACTGTACTTGTGTTCAGCATGTTCCATGGCCAATAGCAGAACAGAAGGATTTTTTGTTATTCTGCACCAATTTAAACAGTTACATGGCAAAGTCACAACCCTAGTAAGAGTTTCTACTCACTATATGTTTGTGCACAGAATCACGGCCTGCAGTCCTGGGACTTCGACTACCACTTTAACAATTGAAAACTCACTGCTACCTGATGCCGATAGCAATGTACCATTTTGCAACATAAGGCTTACTTCAACTCTAACCAACATCTCAAGAGTAAACGTGAGTACAGTGAACAGTGTAACATAAAGGGAACAGTGCTACATTGTGTGTACTTCAACATTTTTTCTTGCCTGGTGCAGTAATATTAAGGATACTTGCAAATTGTAACGGTGCTTGTAAACATCTGCTCGACTGGTCAATTCCTGGAAACCAGTAGTATGAGCGTAGCAACAAGTATAGACCCACAGGTATGCACTGAGCATTTGCATCCTCGCTGGAAGCCGGAGAATTATGCAGTAGGATTGGACAGGAAAGTTTGCATGTGCTTGGATAAAAATGGAGCTAGCAGATACGACTTTGACCCAACCATCAAACCGCGGGGACAGTATGCCACACTAGTTTGCATTAGTCCAGCTGGCAAGATGACTTGCTGTGTAGGATGCGATCGTCATNTATGCACTGAGCATTTGCATCCTCGCTGGAAGCCGGAGAATTATGCAGTAGGATTGGACAGGAAAGTTTGCATGTGATTGGATAAAAATGGAGCTAGCAGATACGACTTTGACCCAACCATCAAACCACGGGGACAGTATGCCACACTAGTTTGCATTAGTCCAGCTGGCAAGATGACTTGCTGTGTAGGATGCGATCGTCATNGCGGGGACAGTATGCCACACTAGTTTGCATTAGTCCAGCTGGCAAGATGACTTGCTGTGTAGGATGCGATCGTCATAAACACAAGGAGTGCGTCAGTTAGGGAAAGCACCTATCATTCACGCAATGGTTTTTCACATGCAAGACGTGTTTTGCTCCACATGCTAGTTCAGATGGAGCAGTGATGATACCTACTTATTCCTAACAATATACATGATTTTTGGTACTATATTTTTAGAGATTTCCACAGTTTCCTTTTGGTAAAATTAAGTATAATGTTGAAAAATTACAGCAGCTATATGGGCCATATTCCTTTTTGTGTTTATTCTTTCCATCTACATGTGTGATTTTTGAGGTAATGGTTGGGATTAGCGGATACTACCACGGTGATGTTTTTCTACTGATTTTTGCATGCTGATTACTATCATGTCATGTGAAGTTGCTTCAAGCAGAGGGTTACAAGGTTCAAAGCAATAGGAGGTTGCCAACTCCTATTTAATGTATGAAGGGGTGACGCGTGCCATATCAAAATAGAAGCTCAGCTGTCACAACGCACACCATACCCTAACACCTCCCGCAAGGGCCCACCCAGTAGCCACCTGCCTCGAGATACATGGCAGTAATTAACGCCTGTGGCGAAGCATACACATGTCAAGGTTGCCTTGGACCCCCACCATCCCCCCCTCAACTAGCAAAGCGCATGGAAACTTGGACACGCGCCACGAAAAGAGCTGACAGGGTTTGTCAGTAGCACCGCAGGTCACCCCCCTCCCCTTCCCACAACAAGGGAAGATATGTGTAAAGTTCTAAGGGGGGGGATGGAAATAGTTTAAAAGCCAATTTGTGAGACAAGGGGGGATGAGTTACATGAGAGCAGTTGACCCAATCAGTTACGTCAGTCGCGTCACCGAGCGAGGAAGTCTGTGCAGCAGTTAACCGAGGCCAGGGAGATCGCACCCCGGCCGAGTCAGTCATTCACATCAGTCAGTTAGTCAGTTGAATCAGTACATCAGTCGGGTGAGTGATATCGCACACCGAGGCAAGAGTTCGGGCCTCGGCAGAGTCAACTAGAGACAGTTTTAAGGGGTCAGCCATATTGAGACAGACAACCAGTAATTTCCCGCACCGCGGGGCGCCGGGCGAGAGTCAGTTCGCAGAGACAGACAGTCAGTCAGTCATACCCCGTCGCCGGAAAGCGACGAGCGGCAGGTGACGCGGCACTCGGGAGTGCCACACCGGGACGCGCATGGCATCAGGTATTGGGAGCCGGAGCGCGGACGTCAGCCGAATCAGTTACAATCCAGCGCTGAGAAGGTGGAGTCGAGTGGTGAGCTTCAACGAGGAGCGCCACGTCAAGCGAGTGGGAGTAGTCCAGTGCAACCCCGCGTCGAGAGCCGGGGTTGGGGCCCGCCAAGGGTCCCTCGCCAGGACGTGGTAGGGAGGTAATCCGTCAGTTACACCCCTACGCTGAGAACAGGAGTCGAGTGGTGATATTCAACAAGGAGCGCCACATCGAGCGAGTGGGAGTAGTCCAGTGCAACCCCGCGCAGAGAGGCGGGGTTGGGGCCCGCCAAGGGTCCCTCGCCAGGACGTGGTAGGGAGGTAATCCGTCAGTTACACCCCTACGCCGAGAACGAGAGTCGAGTGGTGATCTTCAACGAGGAGCACCACATCGAGCGAGTGTGAGTAGTCCAGTGCAACCCCACGCCGAGAGCCGGGGTGGGGGCCCACTAAGGGTCCCTCACCGGGACATGGGAGTCAGTCAGCCAACGCCGAAGGAGGAAGCCAGCTGAGTGCAGCATGCCAACAACAGCCAGTCTGAGGGCCTGTAACAGGGCCACCCAACTCACCAGACCTCAACTACTGCCGGAACAACAACCCAGCAACAAATACAGATAAGTACCAACGTCGCCACTCAGGGATGTGTCCTGTCGCCTAGTGTCCCCCAAGCCATCGGAAACGTAGCCAGAACACTATAATTAGCCCTTCAGGCCCGGAACTCGCAAGCTCAGTAATGTATGAGTTAAGTCTCGGAAAGTAGTTGCATTGCCGGGAATTTGTGTATGTATTCCCATCAAATAAACCTGTTAAAACCAAGACGTGAAGTCATTGTTTTATATACCCTCAACCTTCAAGGCACCTTATAGTGCCTGGTAACATTAACTGAGATCCTATGAACCATCCTGTATCACACAGGGGGGAATAGCGTCAGGGGTGTACTCTCATAAGACAGTTGTGCCCATTTATCTGTATGCTACTTTATTGTTGCTTAATCGCAAGTCTACCACTCTCCAAAATCACTGTAGACCCTAAGTCGTGTATAGTGTTATGCTCTCACTGCTTTGTCCCATGTGAGTGAGTGGAAGTGAAGGACAGAGTAGTTAAACAATTTATGAAAGCATGCAATATCAGTTTCAAATGGAGATGCTGCAGCTTTTCAGAAAGGAATGTTTACAAAGTGTGACTGTTATGCCCGTCAGGGCATGTGTCGCTCCCGACCTTAGGTATCGGGTATCTATGAGAAATCTGAAGAATGCTCTGGATTACTGACATCGTCTCTCAAGCTAGACTTACGGTGCGGCAAACCTTCCAGGTTAAGGCCAGCGGATATAAAAGGTGCATCGTGCATTCGAGCAGACAGTTGTTGAATGGATGAGTTTCAGCATGAGGAAAAGCTGCCACTGCGAACATCAGAGCAGTGAAGAGTACGACTGCAGGCTGGACTATTGGACTGGATGCGTGAGTGAAAGACATTACGAATGATGGCAACAAATAGACTGAATGTAAGTTAATGAGGAGTTTGAGTTATTGACGATAACCCCATACAGACACATAAAGAAGGACATTAAGTAGAGTTGAAATAGACATTAAATATTAAGCTCAATGTGAAATGAAAAGAGTAATAGTGGAGACTAACAATTTAATGCTGTAAATAATAGCTGTGTGAATAAATTAAAAATCAAATTTAGTTCTTTATTTTTATTAAGACCTCCAGCCCTCAAGAACTCAGATACGCCTCTCAGGCGTCCATGTAACACTGGTGTCAGAAGTGCAATGGAGGCATTTAATTGTAAATTAAGTTAGACAGTAGTCAAGTAATTAGTGATATTAAAACAAATTTATTAATTGTAATAGTTGTACACCAAAATCTTAAGACTGTTTTGTACAACCATCGCAGTAAATGTTAACTAGATAAATGTCTGCAGAAATGGAAGCACTGCGAGCATTAATTGAGGGGCTAGGTAACAAAATGGTTAGTGTGAGCATGAGTGTTAAGAGCCTTGATAACAAAATTAGTGGTGTGAACGAAGCTGTAAATACCTAAATTAGTAGTGTGAAAGAAAGAGTAAATGAAATTGCAAATAGTGTAAACGAGAATGTAAATAGTCAGATAAATAACGTAGGTGAATTAGTAAATAAGAAAATAGACACTGTAAATGAAAATGTAGACAGGAAAATAGAAGGCATCAGCGAGTTAGTGAACATCAAAATTGACTGTGTGGGCGAGAAAATTTACTATGTAAATGAAAGAATGGACAGTGTAGAAAATAAACTGAAACCGAAGATCAGTGCAGTAGAGAAGCAGATGGAGGAATTTCTTCAGCAACTGAGTTCCACTATCACCACACCAACAGCCAACAATAGTGAGGAAGCAGTGCAAGTCGTAACCAATACAGCAACCTCGGAAGATAGTCAGCAGCATTGGTGTAGCACAGCCAGGAGTGGGGAAGGGAGTCTCAATTAAACCTGCCCCTTATGATGGCCAAACTTCATGGCGGGAGTACCAACACCAGCTTGAAATAGTTGCCACCTTGAATGGCTGGTCAGCTGAACAGCGGGCTTACTGCTCGCCTCAGTACTGAGAGGGCNCCAGGAAAGGGGAAGGGGGTCCCAATTAAACCTGCTCCTTATGATGGCCAAACTTCTTGGCGCCATCATGAATGGCTGGTCAATCGAACAGCGGGCTTACTACCTCGCGGCTGTACTGCGAGGCCCTGCACTCAGCATACTACGATCTCTGCCAGAGTGACATCGACTGGAGTACCCCACACAGGTGTCGGCCTTGGAGCTACGTTTTGAGGACTGGTACCTACAAATGCCCACAATGCTCAACAGTGAAGCCACACCCAGCAACCAGGGGAGCCACTGCAGGAGCTATGGTAAGACATTGTGTGTCTCTCCCACCCATCTCTGGAAGGGTGCCCCGACAAGGTGTACGACATCATAGCAGTAGGCTTCTTCATCGATGCCATAGCCGACACAGATGTACAGCAAGCGGTACGTCTGGCTACACCCCACAACATGCAGGATGTCCTGTCCCAAGCACAGGAAGTGGAGTCAGCCAGACAGGGTACTGCACCCCGAAGTCCAGTACACACAGTGACACTGGACGAAGACAATGAACGAGATTCAGACGGCCATAAGGGACATCGCTTCCGGGGTCCATGCTACAGAGCTTCGCCACCCCCCACCTAAACGGCCGGAGTGTTGGTCATGTGGACAGCCGGAGCACCTGAGAGCCTACTGCCCACAACAACAGCAGAAGAAGCAGCGGGAAAAGATAAGAGAGGCAGGTGAGAATACAGCACATTATGAAAACTTGTAAAACACAGATCGTAGGGGGCGAAGGTCGGTGACTGCAGGAGAGAAGGCCCCAATATTCTTACATATACAGTCGGTGAAAGAGTATTGGGATGCAATACTGGTGGAGGGGAGCATGAATGATGTTCCTTGCCAGATGGAAGTCAATAATGGGGTGGCCATAACAGTAATAAGACCAGACATCCTCGGACCTTCCCCTGAGCGATTGCTCGACAACAACATGGAACGATGCTATTTGACTACAGTAACAGGTGAGAACACACCAGTTAAAAGGTAACAGGAAAGTGATCTTGAAGTTTGGTGACCTTAGCATAGAGCACAATATTTACATAGCAGAAATAGAGGATGAATGTCTTTTGGGGATGGATGTACTATGTAGGCTGGGGTGCTGTATCAATACTTTACTTGGTGTGCTACGGGTAGGCAGTACAGAGTTGGTGTGTCAACACGGCATGATTTATGGCATGATTTGTCCTCCCAGTTAGCTGCCCAGTAGTATGTGGTCAACCCACTGTGCTACCTGTTTCTAGTGAAATTGTCATTACAGGCTGATGTCAAGGAAAGTTTGTCGGACGTTTGGGTCTAATTGAGCAAGCAGAGAGGATTGGCGTCCCGCCAGGTAAAGTTGTTGTAGCACGGACTTTGGTCTCTTCTAATTCTGATAGTTTTCCAGTTAGAATGATAAATTTTTCCAATAGTGCCATTTGTCTTGAGGAGGGAACCTTGATAGATGTTTGCAAGCAGGTCACACAGGGATTTCCAAATGATCCAGAAGATTCTAGAGTAAAACAAGTAGAATGTCATTTACCAATAGTACTGGGGGAACTTCTATTAAGAACAAAGAAAATCTTAACTGGCGACAGGAGAAGGCTGTCTCTGAATTACTGCAGATAAATAGGGATACATTCTCATGTGGATCAAATGACCTTGGAAGGACTGATGTGACCTGCCACCACATGGTTACAGGAGATGCCAGGCTCACAAAGCAGCCACCAAGATGACTGCCACTAGCTTTGCATGAAGCAGTTGAGGGAATTCTGAAGGAAATGAAGGATCTAGATGTGATAGAACCATCAGTTAGTCCATGGTAATCCCCCATTCTCTGAGGTTTTCTGTAGATTATAGCCAGCTTAATAATGTGACAAAGAAAGACTCTTATCTGCTTCCAAGGATAGATGACACCTTACACAGCCTAGCAGGTTCACAGTGATTATCTACTTTGGACATGAAGAGTGGGTACTGGCAGTGCGAAGTGGACCCAGAGGATCAAGAGAACATTGCATTTTGTGTCCAAGGGAAAGGAAGCTGGCAGTTCAAAGTTATGTCTTTTGGGCTGTGTAATACCCCTGCCACCTTCGAACACCTGATGGTAAAAGTTCTGCCTTTAGATATCTGTCAAGTTTATCTAGATGCCATTGTTGTGACAGGAAGGANGAACACCTGATGGTAAAAGTTCTGCCTTTAGATATCTGTCAAGTTTATCTAGATGCCATTGTTGTGACAGGAAGGACATTTGAAGAGCACCTATCACGTATTCCAAAAAATGACTGCAGCCAACTTGAAACAGGTTCCTAAGAAGTGCCACCTGTTCCAAAAGAAAATAAATTTCTTGGGACATGTAAAGTCAGCCCATGCAATTGAAACAAACCCCGAGATGACCAAATAAATAAGAAATTGGCCGACACCAACTGACAAAACGGAAGTGCAGAGTTTTCTGGGATTATGTGCATATTACAGTCAATTTGTACCTGGGTTNGAACACCTGATGGTAAAAGTTCTGCCTTTAGATATCTGTCAAGTTTATCTAGATGCCATTGTTGTGACAGGAAGGATATTTGAAGAGCACCTATCACGTATTCCAAAAAATGACTGCAGCCAACTTGAAACAGGTTCCTAAGAAGTGCCACCTGTTCCAAAAGAAAATAAATTTCTTGGGACATGTAGAGTCAGCCCATGCAATTGAAACAAACCCCGAGATGACCAAATAAATAAGAAATTGGCTGACACCAACTGACAAAACGGAAGTGCAGAGTTTTCTGGGATTATGTGCATATTACAGTCAATTTGTACCTGGGTTNTGACACCAACTGACAAAACGGAAGTGCAGAGTTTTCTGGGATTATGTGCATATTACAGTCAATTTGTACCTGGGTTCACCATGATTACCAAGCCATTACATGAACTGATTGAAGCCAAAAGGAGATTTCATTGGACCACTGCGTGTGAAAATGCTTTTAGTAAACTAAACAAAATTCTGATATCTCCACCAGTCTTGGGTTTTCCTAAAAGTGAGGTGTATTCATTTTGCACACTGATGGTAGTGATGTAGTCATTGGAGCTGTGTTATCTCAGGTTCAAGATGGGAAGGAAAGACCACTTGAATACTTCAGTAANGTAGTGATGTAGTCATTGGAGCTGTGTTATCTCAGGTTCAAGATGGGAAGGAAAGACCACTTGAATACTTCAGTAAAGTATTGCATAAGCCTGAGAGATATTACTGTTTTACAGGCAGGGAGCTTCTGACCATGGTTAAGGCAATTTCACACTTCCACCCCTACCTTTATGGCAGACATTTTATTCTAAGAACCGACCATGCTTCATTATGCTGGCTACCGAATTTTAAGAAGAATCCCAAAGGTCAAATAGCTCTGTGGATATAGCATCTTCAAGAACATGACTTTGAAATACAGCACAGATCTGGACGTCTTCACAGCAATGCAGATGCACTGTCTAGGAGGACATGTGAGCCATTTTGTTGTCATTGCGAACGCCAGGAAGAAAAGAGTGATGAATCACTGAAGGTATGGAGAACAAGAATTCAAGATTCTTTATATTGTGATGGGTCACCTACCTGAAGTGATGAGCTTATTAGGATCAGCCGAATGATCCCACTTTGCAGCTATTATTATTCAAGTGTAAAGAAGCTGGTTGTCTGCCAAAACGGGAAGAGATATCNCGAATGATCCCACTTTGCAGCTATTATTATTCAAGTGTAAAGAAGCTGGTTGTCTGCCAAAACGGGAAGAGATATCTAGCCTGAGCTCAGCAGTCAAAGCAAATTCGGCACGATGGAATTCCCTTGTACTGAAGAATGATGTACTTTACAGAAACTGGGAAAGTAGTGATGGAAAACACACACGTTTACAGTTGGTCATTCCAGAATGCAGGGTTTCGGAAGACTTAAAAGAACTGCACAATGCGGCAGCCAGTGGGCACTTTGGTCTTAATAAGACCTTTGACAGAGTTAGATTGAGATTATACTGGCTTTACTGTCGGGAGGATGTTGAGAAGTGGTGCCGAATGTGCAACACCTGCACTGCGAGGATGGGTCCGAGGACCATGGGGACAAGGTCACCTCCAGAAATACAACGTTGGAACCCCATTTGAATGGATGGCAGTGGATATTCTGGGACCCCTGCCAGTCACAGAGAGAGGTAATCGGTATCTCCTGGTGGCCCAAGATTACTTTACTAAGTGGCCTAAGGTCATTCCCCTCTCAAATCAAGAAGCACGTACTGTAGCCGATATACTCATAGAGCATGTCTTCTCGTTGTTTGGGGTGCCACTAGAACTTCATTCTGATCAGGGAAGAAACTTTGAAGCTGTGGTGTTCCAGGAGGTAACAAATAATTTGGGGATGAAAAAGACTAGGACTATAGTCTTACACCTGCAGTCAGATGGAATGGTTGTGAGGCTTAACCGCACTCTTGAGCAGTACCTGTCAATCTTTGTGGCATACAACCAAAAGACTGGGATTCAAAGGTGTCATTGCTTCTTCTTGCTTACCGGTCAGCAGTTCATGAGTCCAGAAGGGTAACACCATCAAGGATGCTGTTTGGAAGAGAGTTACACGCCTCCCTAGTGACCTGCTGTTTGGCCGACAGACAGTGAATTATATAAGTATTTGCATTCATGATTTTGCTCGACATCACCTCAGAATAAATAGTGACAGAATGAAGATGCAGTATGATAGGCGAATGTCGGGAGGGTATTTCAAGGACAACTGGTGTGGCTGTACAAGCCCCAGAGGCAAAAAGGGTACTGCCTGAAGCTACAGAAATGTTGGGAAGGCTCCTACAGTATTCTGAAGAAGATCAATGATGTGGTCTTTTGGATTTGTAATCACGGCTCTGGGGCGAAGCCAAAGGTTGTCCACATCTACCGACTGGCACTCTACGAAGGTCCGGATGTAGCAGAGTCTGTTCAGGGGACAAACAGGCTTGAGGAGGGAGCAGTGTTACACTCTCACTGCTTTGTCCCATGCGAGCGAATAGAAGTGAAGGACAGAGTAGTTAGACAATTTATGGATGCGCGTGATATCAGTTGCAACCGGAGACGTGACTGCTTTTCAAAAAGGAATGTTTACAAAGCGTGCCTGTTATGGCTATCAAGTAGCATGCTGCTCCCGACCTTGGGTATTGGGTATCTTTGAGACATGTGATAAATGCTCTGGATTACTGACCTCGTGTCACTCAACTAGACTCGGGGTGCGGCAAACCTTCCAGGTCAAGGCCAGCAGCTATAAAAGGTGTGTCTGGCTTCTGAGCAAGCAGTTGATAATGGATGAATTTCAGCTATAGATGACTAGTGAGAACAGAAGCGTGCGGTGAGAGAAGTGACCAGCGGGAGGAAAATCTGCTACTGCGAACATCAGAGAAGTGAAGAGTACGACTGCAAGTTGGACTATTGGACTGGATGTGTGAGTGAAAGACATTAAAAATGATGGCAACAGATAGACTGAATGTGTGTTAATGATGAGTTTGAGTAAATTGACAATAACCAGAGACACAAAGAAGGACGCTGATTAGAGTTGAAAGAGACATTAAATATTGCGCTCACTGTGAAATGAAAAGAATAATAGTGGAGACAGATAATTTAATGATGTAAATAATAGCTGTGTGATTAAAATAAAAATGAAATTTAGTTATTTTATTTTAATTAAGATCTCCATCCCTCACAAACTCAGATACGCCCCTCAGGTGTCCATGTAACAATATGTTTCCTTATTTATTTTTTCAAAGGAATCTACTCATACCAGGTTAGCATACATTAACGACTAACCCTGTAGAGAGGGATGATTAGGGAATTTTGTGGAGAGTACGCCAACAGACACATAAAACTCTTATATACTAGTTAACAGGATGTGCTCAGGAGTGCACGGCAAAGCACTTAAATAAAAACCTTAACCTAACAAGAACCCTTATCCTCTATGGCCGTAGCCCACCTTTGGTGAACTTGACACATGCATCACATATACCACACACATCACACGACCCTGTGCCTCATGCCCGCACGACCCATGACGGACTTATGCCAGCCGAGAGATGAGGTCAGATGACAATGTTTTGTGTAGGATCTTTCTGGAATACAACAGTACTACTATCATATCATTCACATATATCTATATATTTTTTTGCTGCAATTATCCCTAAATTTAATTTCTCTTTTTATGTTCTTTTTCTGGTACTTCAGAGTTTAACCCCAAAAATTCACCCAAAATTCCTTACCCAAAATACATTGTTATTACCATTGAATTATCAATATATCTTCATACCAAATATCTATGTTTCAAAATATAATAATACGCCTGGGTGGCGTATCTGAGTTCGTAAGGGATGGAGGTCTTTTTGGTAGTAAAATCTGTGTACATTGACACAAATTTACTCAAATTAACTTTCAGTGGAAGTTTTAACGTCCGTGAACACACACGCTTTGAATCACGTAGTGCAACTGCAATCACAGCCAAGTATCATCGGGCAGGTTGTGAATGCAACATACCGAATCTGTATGCTAACAAAGCAAATTCCTCTATCGATAACAAAATAAAAAGTAGCTACATAAATTAATTATGTTTTTCCACATAGCAAATTTGCTACGTTTGGAGTTTGTCAACGTCCCGGCGACAAGTGAGCACAACACACTATTAAAAACAAACACGTTCCGAACAAAGACAAAAACAATTTGCTGGCGTGTTACGAATTGGATTAACCAAACCCATATTAAAATCACAGAGTACACAAGATAAAACACAAGACACAGCAATACCTTTCTAAAAATTATTCACACGTAATTTCCCTGCCAGTTTAGTTTTACATGACATTTAGTTTTCCTCATTGAACTTGAGGGGTTCGAGTGTATGGTTCTCCAGTGACGTCAAGGCTGTGCCTCTGGCCTCCGGCTGGCCGACGGTCATGCTGCCAGACACACATGACCCACACTCACACACACACTACTGCCGGGTGTTCTTGGAGTGTTGCTGGTACTGGGTGGACTGGGTTAGGAATTAGGAGCCCTGGAAGAGTCCGACGACAGTGTGCGAGTGTATATATATACATATATTTTAACATATTTAAGTATATGAAAAGAATGACAAAAAATTGAACAAATTTTAGTTGTTTACTTTTTTTTTTTGTGTCCTGTTTTGGTTTTGCAGCGCTGGCCGATCTAATTTTGTTACCTATTTAAATTCTATGTGCTTCCAGACCAAATTTGTACCAGTTATTTTAAATATTACAGGAAATAAAATCACCAGCACAGAACATTTTTGAGTAAACAGAATTTTAAAATTATTTCTTTACAAAATTTATTTATTAGTTATATGTTACAACCAGCAATTTATATATGGTTGCCAATTTTAATTCTCAATTCTATTTAAGGATGTTTGATAACTTCCTGCTCTTAATTATATATATTCATGTTTTCAAATGCAATTTTTTTTTTCATATTGAGTGTGTATGATAATTTCCAGCTAATTTTTATATATTCATGTTAAACACAGGTCAGTTTGTACACACTGCAAGAGCATACAATAAATTTTTTGGTTGCATAGTTATTGCATAATTAGCAAACAGACTAAATTTCATGTGATGTAGTGTTAGTAAAAATGGAAAAAATCAAACTGAAAGAAAGAACTTACACTGAGTGTCAATCTGCTTCAAGAGATGTTTGGAATTTCTCTAAGATAAGAATTTAATTTTTTATCACATGTAGACAGTTGCATAGAATTATGTATAATTTTCATATAGGAAATAGCTCAAAATTTTTAAGTATTAAAGTCGCCAAAGGTGGTGACAAGATCACCATGGTAATGTTTTTTTATCATTGTTAGTCCCGTAAATTTTTTGTTCTTACCACATCACAAAAATGTCAAAATTGCAATTTCGACTGCTAATTATGCAAAAAATGTACAACAGAAAACCATTTTATTGCATTAAAATGTTGTCAATCATAGTGTCTAGTAATTGCCAACTGTTGCACAGAAATATATAAGAATGAAATGGAAATTATCACACAACTTAATAAAAAAAAAATTAATTTGAAATATTTTGGGTACTGATTTCAAATTTCCCACCATAGTTTAAATTTGAGTAACCTGCCATTTAATTTAGTTCATGACACAGCCACTTGGGGCGCTAGTAATACACTGTTGATACTTTCTCTATGGGAGATATTGATCTACAGAATCTTTTTGTCTATGCCATGTTGTCGTCATGTCGCCAGCCGCCACTTCTACCAACTTCGGATTTGTAACCATCCCGCCATTACATCTAAATATATTATAATACATATTATAATACATATTCAAGCATTAAAAACTTGTTCCAGTTGCAAATTACAATTACAAAATAATTATATTTATTGTAATATGTATGAAATATGCTAAAATTGAAAACATGTATAATTTTCTTGCTATTATTAAGGGATGCGAGACAGTGAAAGAGGGGGGAGGGAGGAGAGAGGAGATAAAAGGGGGCAAGAGAGGGAGGGGGAGAAAGAGAGAGAATGTTTAATCAACTAATAGCATACCAAAATATTGGTCAAAATAATATTTTAACTGTGAACTATTTCTTACTAGCCGTTGCCAACACATCGCTGCTCTCACGGTTTTTAATTTTTATTGAATACGAAATAAATATTACAAGTTATAGAAGATACTAAGTTAATGTTTCATTTATTCAACAATATAATACTTTAAAGTTAATCACAGTGATATACATTTGTAGTATACAAGTTATTTAAAAAAAAACAGGTTGACACCGTTACTCATATAGCGATTTGCTTGAAAACATCCAAAGAAACCGTAAATGGACTATACACACAATATCAACCCCGCACATTTGACTGTGATTGACAGATTCACAAACTAACAGTAGGTATTTCCAACTCCATCTAAAGTAGGAAAGTGTTCCTGTGTAGGCAGTACACATACCACCCGGCTCTTAACTACTAAAACTTTTTCTAAAGTGATCATATTAATGCAAGTTTAGAAATTATTTTGAAAGCATCTACATAGATTCACCTTGACAGTTAAGACAAAACTCACCTCTCTGCAATTTCTTCTCTAATTTTTACATTTATGTCACGGTTTGTTGACTTTCCACTTAATTTACGAGTATAACGTTCATTCTGAAACAGATGAAATAACATTTGTTTTGAAAAAAGCAACTATCAGTACCTCAATTTACAGTTATCAATATTGAAATGCTCATACCATAAGAAACTAAAATCTTGCACAAATATTACCTATTCTGGGAAATGTTCCATCACACTATGCAATGAATATCTTTCAGATTAAATACATCATCATTATCATGTACTGCAATCAACACAAACTTAAGAAAATTTGCAAGTACGCAGACAAGCTGTGGTACAACATAGATTAAGGGCCGGTTTCACAATGTCAGTTTAAAGTATTGGTGACCTGACCGCATGATAAATTTAAACAGAAGTTTTAATCAATGGTTAATGAATGAGTGAAGAGATTTGGGCTGCTCTTAACATTGAGTTCTTCAGAGACCCAATGGTTAGTCACATGCTGTTTGTCAACAGATATTTCCTGGTAAAGAGTGTGCTAGTTTGCTAAGTGCTGGTTAAGATAAATCTTGCAACCATGCAGTGACAATTTGGTTTGCAGCTGGCTGCAACTAGGTTGTCGCCTGCTATTTATAATGTACTGGTTAAACAAATTTCATTGTAAAATGTGAAAGGAAATGCCAATAATATAAACTGTTTTAATCAGGAAATCTTGCCATTTCATATAATGTATTATTAATTTTCTTGATTCAAATGTATTTATGTGTTAATGAAGATAAGACATATAATGCAATAATATAAATTTATGTAGATTTTCGAGTGGTTAATATAACATTGATTTCAATACATGGCGGATTTTAGAACTGTTGTCCTAGTGATTACATATTANTTTTCGAGTGGTTAATATAACATTGATTTCAATACATGGCGGATTTTAGAACTGTTGTCCTAGTGATTACATATTAGGTGCAGCCTACTTGAAATATAACGGTATTTTGATCAACATTTTCTATTTTGTTATTGGCATCACACATAGATTTGNTTTTCGAGTGGTTAATATAACATTGATTTCAATACATGGCGGATTTTAGAACTGTTGTCCTAGTGATTACATATTATGTGCAGCCTACTTGAAATATAACGGTATTTTGATCAACATTTTCTATTTTGTTATTGGCATTACACATAGATTTGNGGTGCAGCCTACTTGAAATATAACGGTATTTTGATCAACATTTTCTATTTTGTTATTGGCATTACACATAGATTTGAAAATATAATTTCTTTCAGATATATTTGTTTCTGCTGTCACCATACACACCATAATTGCTCTAAAATTTTTATGTTTGCACCTTCTTTGAGAGTACAGAATCTACTAAATAATAAAGGCTGACTCGGTTTTAAGTTGGAGACAGTTTGGGAAACAATTCTGTAGGTTAGATTTTCTAATAAAAGTTCAAATGAATGTCAATTTGTGTTAAGTGCATTTGCTGAAAACACATTACAAGAAACACGCTAAAATATTACATACAATTACCATAACCTAAAATATTTTAAAGCTATCTTAAATTAATTTTTTCCAAAAAAAAGTAATCTATTTCTATGAACTTCTAAGGTATGCATTACATTTTCAAGCAGAATCAGAACAGCTAACTTTATCAAACAAAATATTGCAATAAAAAATATTCCTACTTCATAAAAAAAATTATCTGCTTCTGAATAATTGCGGCCAAATGATGTAATAAACACTTTTGTCATCATCATACTCTAATAACCAACTGAAATCTGTAAAACAATGTAAAAAATTTAAATAAACAAACATAACCTTACATCGGCCAAGAATGGCTACCATATTTGTAGAAAATGTTCTGATTAGTAAAGGTGGACTCTCAATCATCCGTCGCATCCGTCAGTCGCCCGTCCGTCAGGCGGTCACGTGATCTTCAACCAATTGCAGGGCAACTTTTTTTCTATCTGTCAATCTGTCAAATATATCTGAAACTTTAACTTTGACAGACCGATGGATGGGCCACCGCCTTCTGACGACGTTCCATAGATGCAAATACGCAGTTTGAAATAAAATGCAAGGCGGTGGATATGTGTTTATTTATTTTGGTGGTAAATTCATAAATTTAAAACGTAAGCAATAATTCAGTATAAATTTCTACCACNATATGTGTTTATTTATTTTGGTGGTAAATTCATAAATTTAAAACGTAAGCAATAATTCAGTATAAATTTCTACCACATAAAAAATTATTCCCCAGAAATGTTTCTCTCGTGAAAATGTATTTCCAACCAAAATATACTTTTTACGAAAGAAAGACCGCAATGTTAAGTTGTCACGCTGAGATTTTGCCAGACAGTAGGATCAACAGACGACGGACTGTTGTGCTTTCAACTGACGGACAAAAAAACAGACGGACGACTTACTGACGGACGGGCTACTGGTGGGTGCGACAGATTGTTGTGAGCTCAGTTTATGAAGGTAGGAATAACAGGAGATGGCATGCTATGATGTCATTGATGCCGCTTTTTCATCCATCACCATATTGTGACACCCAAACTATTGAAAATGTTCAGGCAGGTTTGTGTATTTAATGCATGTAGAACGTGTAAGTTTTTAAACACGTATCAACTAATGAAGCTAAACTTTCAGGCTAAATCTCAACATGTTCTGATCCAATACTATCAATTTAATTGTGAGAGGTTTAGCTTCCAATGTTGTAGGCGTCTCATTGTGGCGGACAGGCTTCATCATTTTATCATGCACATCCGCAAACAAGGCAACCCCTTGATGATTAGGCCAATAATTGGAACCTAGTCTTGTGTTTACGATAATCATTTGTTACAGGAAAAATGTTGGTTATTCTTAACCTTACATTCAGAAACAGAAAATGATGGTAGTCAAAATTAAAATTTTAATCAGACCTTAATCGGAACAAAACCAGAAATTATGAAACTGCCCCTAATAAAAACACAACTTTTGAAAAAAAGGAGAGGATGAGTAATGGAAATTAAGCTACTTGGTTACAAATCACATTTTATCAATGAATACTACAGGCAAAGAGGCAAAGTAATGGACACATTAACAGCACTATGCAAAAACATTTCTGCCAAGAATTCCAAAGGGAAAATTCTGAAGGAATGACCACACCAATTAAGACAAAATTAATTACAGTTAAAGGTATGTACAGCATCAAAATAAACATGAATTTCATAAGTTTATAGATTAGTCTATGAAACAAATAACAAATTAACCCTTACTCATTTAGCTTGTCCCTTGGACTTTGGTCTCTCTTCTTCCTGTCATCACTGACACCACCATAACATCAACAAGACCAGGCTACCAAAACTAAAATTACAGAGCTATAAACATAATGAGAAATTTAATCTTTTCTTTTGTCATCTGTTGCACATAGGTAATGGTTGGATGGTTCATTACCAGTGTGTTTTTGAAAGGTAGGTACTTATAATTATAATTTTTTATTTTTATGAGCATTTTGTTTTTGGTTTATTTGCATACTTGTAGGGACATTAGTACACTGAATAAATTANATATGTGTTTATTTATTTTGGTGGTAAATTCATAAATTTAAAACGTAAGCAATAATTCAGTATAAATTTCTACCACGTAAAAAATTATTCCCCAGAAATGTTTCTCTCGTGAAAATGTATTTCCAACCAAAATATACTTTTTACGAAAGAAAGACCGCAATGTTAAGTTGTCACGCTGAGATTTTGCCAGACAGTAGGATCAACAGACGACGGATTGTTGTGCTTTCAACTGACGGACAAAAAAACAGACGGACGACTTACTGACGGACGGGCTACTGGTGGGTGCGACAGATGGTTGTGAGCTCAGTTTATGAAGGTAGGAATAACAGGAGATGGCATGCTATGATGTCATTGATGCCGCTTTTTCATCCATCACCATATTGTGACACCCAAACTATTGAAAATGTTCAGGCAGGTTTGTGTACTTAATGCATGTAGAACGTGTAAGTTTTTAAACACGTATCAACTAATGAAGCTAAACTTTCAGGCTAAATCTCAACATGTTCTGATCCAATACTATCAATTTAATTGTGAGAGGTTTAGCTTCCAATGTTGTAGGCGTCTCATTGTGGCGGACAGGCTTCATCATTTTATCATGCACATCCGCAAACAAGGCAACCCCTTGATGATTAGGCCAATAATTGGAACCTAGTCTTGTGTTTACGATAATCATTTGTTACAGGAAAAATGTTGGTTATTCTTAACCTTACATTCAGAAACAGAAAATGTTGGTAGTCAAAATTAAAATTTTAACCAGACCTTAATCGGAACAAAACCTGAAATTATGAAACTGCCCCTAATAAAAACACAACTTTTGAAAAAAAAGGAGAGGATGAGTAATGGAAATTAAGCTACTTGGTTACAAATCACATTTTATCAATGAATACTACAGGCAAAGAAACAAAGTAATGGACACATTAACAGCACTATGCAAAAACATTTCTGCCAAGAATTCCAAAGGGAAAATTCTGAAGGAATGACCACACCAATTAAGACAAAATTAATTACAGTTAAAGGTATGTACAGCATCAAAATAAACATGAATTTCATAAGTTTATAGATTAGTCTATGAAACAAATAACAAATTAACCCTTACTCATTTAGATTGTCCCTTGGACTTTGATCTCTCTTCTTCCTGTCATCACTGACACCACCATGACATCAACAAGACCAGGCTACCAAAACTAAAATTACAGAGCTATAAACATAATGAGAAATTTAATCTTTTCTTTTGTCATCTGTTGCACATAGGTAATGGTTGGATGGTTCATTACCAGTGTGTTTTTGAAAGGTAGGTACTTTTAATTATAATTTTTTTATTTTTATGAGCATTTTGTTTTTGGTTTATTTGCATACTTGTAGGGACATTAGTACACTGAATAAATTAANTTTTTTATTTTTATGAGCATTTTGTTTTTGGTTTATTTGCATACTTGTAGGGACATTAGTACACTGAATAAATTAACAACAATTCAGCAAAAAATTTCAGATCATTCCTCAATATATATTATAGTTAACAATTATTTTTAATATAGTATTAATCAAACTTTAGTTACAGCCAGCCAAACATTTAATTTGAGTTTTGAATTTTTAAAGTTTCTGTCATTTATGCCAAATAATTCTGACTACAACTTCTCAGCACTTACTAGCACTTCATCAAATTAACCATAGGCTCTGGGTGCAAATGGACACTACACATTGAGACACCAAGAGAAATTACATATGGTGTTACATGGTTACATCAACCAATCAGGGGCGTCATCCTGGTTCAACTTCAACAGAGGACAGTATTTTTTTTAAGCACAGCTTCCTTAAACTGTAAATCAGTAGACACAAAAATACCCACTCTAACAGATAAGGGTAACCTTATTGAAGGACATATTCTAATATTGTTAAAAGTAGTAACATATTTATTTTAACTCATTTTTGTAAAATACTTCTACCCAGTTGCCAGTTTCAACAGTCTGTTCATAAAAAATTAAAAGTAAATCATAAATACAGATGTGTGTGGGTGTGTGTCCTTTTTACGCCAATTTTTATAAAAGTTGGAGCTAATGTTATGAGATTTCTTAAAATGTTTTGCTTAGTTTGTTTCAAGCCAAATATTCACATGACAAAAAATCAACATCTTCACTGTTGCTTGGTTTCTAGAACGCCAGTCGACATGTGACAATACCCATCACTTGTAAAAGCATAGGGAAAATCAGTTGTTTGATTGATCAGGAGGGGCAGAATGGGAAGAGAGAGTCACATAGATGTGTCTTTCAAGGGCCAAGGCAAAGGGAAGGAAACTCTTGCTACAGATTTGAAGGACAATGTCAATGGAATGGGCCTCCCTGCTTGTCCTGAGATAATACTATGGGGAAATGAGGGAGCAGTATTTGTAGATAAATCATATCATTTTGGTTGAAAAGCATGTCTGATGCTTGTTACGGACTGTATAAAAGTGACCAATAAAATACAAATTACAGTCCTGTCTATGGTACATTTAATGCTAAGGAAATATTTACCTCCTCCCTGCCCTCTCAAGCCATTTACTCGGGGTGGGCAATGCCCCTCGGCCCCCTGCCTGCCCCATTTTTGATGCCCATGGAACCAATGTGCGGTGTACACATTCAAAGGTATACCAAAAATAATTACATTACTAAACAACTGGCAATATTGTTAGGTACCAGAGTATAAAATTAGGAAACACAAAAAACTTGTTATTGTTTAAAAATAAAAGAAATGCCAAAATAAAGTATGAAAAGTATGCATTATTCACCTTTTCTTTTGCAACATCCACAAAAGTGAAAGGCTGTTGCTTTTTCCTGGAAGAGACTTTCACCTTAAGTTGCTTTGGAGCAGTTGATCTCTGGAGAAAAAATAATCGAGTATTACATACACAAAATATTCCACAACATTTTTTGCACAACATGATAGTTATCAACCAAGAAACAGGTTTCTTGAAGAAACCACCTATGTGTGTGTATACAGGGGGATATATATACAGGATGATTCACAGCACCCGTATTACCCCTTTTTCTCGGAAACAACACAATACCGGAGGTTCACGAAAAAATTGTGTTAACTATACCCTATATGAATCATCAATTAGTAGTAATTCCATTTCCCTGAACATACCGTAGGTAGAGGTACAGGGGGTGAGCTTTGAAATTGCAAATGGGAACAGGGGTCGTATATGGTATAGTTGGTTAGATAGTCGAAAAACAAACAACATTTACTGAGACAGTTATTTTCTGACTGCATAGTTTACTAACAATAAAACAGAATGAAAACTATTTTTTTTCTGACTACAATCAAATGGAAATCAATTAAACATGTTGTTTTTCTAGCGTGCATACCTAGTTTACGCAATCAAAAGGACGTAGGGTGTACTGTAAATACTGGTATGGTGTGAGGGAACTACTGTAAAATGGCAACTGGGAACGTTCATTCGCACACATCACTCTTCATAAGTGTTTGAAATGTTGACCACCCAGTATCAGACATGACTCTGCTCCCCTTCTTACGTTCACGGTTGCTCAGTGGATCTCAGCACAGCTGAGAGATCCAAATATTGCTCTGTTTCTGTCTTTCATGTCTTCCCTCGTTGCTGGACGCACGCAGTATACGATGTCTTTAATTCTCCCCCACAAAAAGGAGTCATTGGGGACAAGTCTGGAGAACGTGGTGGCCAAGCTACAGGACCCATTCATCCGATCCACCGTCTGGGGAATAACATGTCGGTAACTAGCCAAACTCTGCATGAAAAGTGAATAGGACAGCCATCCTGTTGAAGCCACAGTGTTAATCTCAGAGCGAAAGAGACATCTTCGATCAGCTGATACAAAATATTATCTAGGAAGTTTACATACACTGCACCATTCAAGTACCCATCAAAAAAATATACTCCTATGACACTGTCCGAGAAGGCCACACCAAGTAATAAGACTCCACAAATGCTGATTAGCCACTTGATGGAGCCAATGTAGGTTGCCTGTGGACCTGTAATGGGGATTATGTATGTTAACGTCACCATTACTCTTGAATGTGACCTCATCAGTCCACAAAATGCTGCGATGGAAAGCACGGTCCTTCCTCAGGTGAAAGTTGCAGGAAAGTCAATATTCCTAAGTTCTTGGTGCAGCTGTACATGGTACAAATGTAAACGATTATCAGCGAGGATTCTCGACACTGTACTTTGAGACAATCTTGAGTCGTGGGCAATCCTCCATGTAGAATCATGAGGATTAACTACCATGGCAGCAAGTACATAAACAGCCCTCTTGTCTCTCACAGGTCGTCTGATGCGATGTTTGTTGTGTGTCGGTTGCACAAGCCCGGTTGTGCACACGTGACATGCAAGATGCTTGAAGACATTATACGAGTGATGGACATACTGTGGGTATCTCTCTGCGTACAAACAGACAGCAGCTCTGCAGTTCTGACGACATTCTCCTAGTATCATCAGCATGTCAAATGCTTCTTCGTTTGTAAATGGCATTCCATTCAGAAAGCAAACACCACAGACAGACAATGTCTAACACTGAAACAACACACACGATTAATGGTTACAATGTAAAATGAATGACTAATTGAATGAACGACCTTTCGATTATCAGTTAACTTGCATACAAAGCCTGCTGTTCCTGTAAGTGGTAGATGGCTTTTCAGCTTGCTGCGTAGTGCTGCATTATTCTCAGTTTTTGCTCGGAAACAGTCTAATACCTACTGCACGAGTTCAGGCAGTAAGGCACACAGGTCACTGCTAGTATCAAAGCGAGTCTCACACTCCAACCAGCAATACCATAATGCCACACATTGTGTATTTGACGTGCATAGTTTAAGCACAACCAATGATAATTTGATACACTTAACTGTTATTATTAGACTGTTTCCAAACAAACGCAGATAATAATAAGGCAGCACTAAGCAGCAAGCAGATAAGCCATCCACCACTTACAGGAACTGCAGATTTTGCATGCAAGTTAACTGACAATCGAAGGTTCGTTTATTCAGACAGTCATTCATTTTACATTACGTGAATGACAGAATCAGAGCAGCATGTGGATCTCTCATCAGTGGTGAGGTCCACCGAGCATCCGCGAATGTAACACGGAGAGCAGAGTCGTGTCTGATACAGGGTGGTCGACATTTAGAACACTCACGAAGAGTGCTGTGTGCGGATGAGTGTTCCCAGTTCATGGTAGTTCTCTCACTCCATACTGGTATTTACAGTACACCAGAAGAACTTTTTATTGTTTGTACACTAAGTATGCACGCCAGAAAAATGACATGTTTTGTGGATTTCCTTTTGATTGTATAAGTAAACCATGTTTGCGATCAATTTTCATTGTGCGTAAACTACGCACGTCACAAACCATTTGCTTAGATGTCTTAATTTATTGTGCGTACATTATGCACGTCAGAAAAAAAGTGCCTTGGTAAAGGTTGTTTCCTTTTAGACTGCGTATCCAACGATACCTTATACGACCCACATTCCCATTTGCAATTTCAAAGCTCACCCCCCAACACCCCTACTTCCGGTATATTCGGGGGAATGGAATTACTACTAATTGATGCTTCATATAGAGTATAGTTATCACACTTTTTTGCAAACCCCCCGTGTCGTGTTGTTTCCGAGAAAAAGGGGTGATACGGGTGCTGTGAATCATCCTGTGTGTGTGTACATATGCACACACAAAAACAATAAAAAAAAACTGTCTCTCTCTGCCAGTCTCTGGCAAGGCATTGGCTAGACTCATGCTGCTAAATATTCTTAGTCATGTTTCTAAGACTTTCAGTCCATGTGAGATGAGCTACAGGACCAGCTTTCTCAAATGAATGCTTTTTCAGTTACAGTTATCATTATGTTAAATTTCTATTTACCAATGCCTGTTAACCTTCCTATGTCACTTGTTGTGTGAAATGTGAGGATGACATGGTATTATAGTGAAGACTAACTGCACAGAGAATTAATCTATACTGGTAATTTGACACTCCAACTGCAATATATTTGTTGTGCAAAAAATGATAATNCCTGCACAGAGAATTAATCTATACTGGTAATTTGACACTCCAACTGCAATATATTTGTTGTGCAAAAAATGATAATACACATTTATAGATAAGTTGAATGATAATAAAATTAAAAACCAAATCAGAGAAATTCATATCATACCTGAATGAAAATAATTTACTGAATTAGAAGACATGTTGTCACTAGCACCCAACTACATAACACATTGTGTTTTTTAAGTATGCTTTATCCCTCAAATGTAGATGCAGACTAAAACCTTGCCATTAAGGTTGATTATTATTCCCGTGGCCAGTTTTCATATTGTGTGCTACGTATTTTGAAAACTCGCACACAGCAATATATACAGACATGCCAAAAATNCGTGGCCAGTTTTCATATTGTGTGCTACGTATTTTGAAAACTCGCACACAGCAATATATACAGACATGCCAAAAATCATGGAATAGGGGTTTAATATTGTGTAGGCCCTCCTGTAGTCTGGCAATCTTGGGTGCGAATGGACATCCCCACCACATCCCATAAATGTTTAATGAGGTTCATACCAAGCAAACAAGATGGCCACAGCAGTCGTTGAAACTCTCCAGAATGCTCCTTGAATCAATTCTGGACAACTTGGGCCAATGACACAGTGCATTATTCTGCAGGAATATCCCAACATAGTGGGGATATGTGAAGTCCATGAAGGGCTGCAATGCAATGCCATGACCAGCACACACTCATTCACACAATGTCAGAGCACAACTGACACAGGTCTGGGCACTTCCAAGACGAAACAGTACGATAGAGCCACCAATTATTACCTTTACATAATGCTATCCCATGAATTTTGGCATGTCAGTGTACAGTGAAAGCTCAGTAGGTATAAAGTACTTCATAAGTACTTTTCACTTTGAAGTAATTTTCAGTTTAAAGTACATTTTTCAAATCCCCAGCAGATGTAATACCATAAAATACATGTTCTGTATAAAGTATTTTTCAATGTTAAGTATAAAATTTCAAGTTCATCAATGTACATTGTATCAAGATTCTACTGTAGTTGGTTCTCTACAAAAAGAGATATTTTAAAAATTAAAACATCTAGAATTATATTTTTTTGACGAAATTTGCATATTATTGAATGTAACTCTGGGTTTAAGTGCTAACTGTAATGTTTGTAGCAAAATACATAAAGTAACTTTGTGTTACTGTCATAAAAATGTATGTAACAATTATTGGTATTCAAATTTGTTTGTTTTATGCTCATCCCATTAAGATTCAGTATCAACATATTTATTCTTCTCAATTTATCAACACATGGATAGTTATAATTTTTATCTGTAGAAGAAGGGTANTCAGTATCAACATATTTATTCTTCTCAATTTATCAACACATGGATAGTTATAATTTTTATCTGTAGAAGAAGGGTACACAGTGAACAGGGAGAAGAAACTAAGAAGAGCTTTAAAAAATGTTCGATTAATTATGAGTCAGCTACACTAAATGTGGAGTCACAGGGAGCCCCTCAACACTACCACACCGGGAGACACCATTTGGCCCAAGAGTGTCACAGTCACTGGATTGGATGCAACAGACCTGTGGCATGGCCAGCACAAATGCCCATTCTCACACCTCACAATTCCTGGCCATATGAAGACATGAAGGGAAATATACACAATTGCAAAACATGGAAAACAAGAAGTTACTGATAACTAAAGAGCCTACTTTCCTCTATATGGGCGCAAATAAATTTTTGTGAAGTTCTTAAAAGCTTAGATGGTAGATAGGCATTGAGGTCTCATTGACAGCAATATCATTAGANATAAATTTTTGTGAAGTTCTTAAAAGCTTAGATGGTAGATAGGCATTGAGGTCTCATTGACAGCAATATCATTAGAAATGAAACCGTAAAATTGTGAAGCAGTACCAAGACAATTAAAATAAAATACACTAGTAACTTCTCTGGATTCAAATTCAGAAAAACTTGTAAAATTAAGATAGCTTGCAATCAACTGCATCACGGAGGTAGAATTCGGAGCATCAACTTCGGATGTAATCAGTAGAGACCTGAAAAATTTGCGAGTTCAGTTACCTGCAGGTAAGGCTCTACAGTCATATGTACAAATATGCCAACGTCAGCTGTACATCGGTTATCTGGTGTCACAGTGGGAGACAACGATTGAGCTAACATTCTACAGGAGGTGTCAAACACCATGTCAACCTATGACTAAAGTTACATAAACACACGTGTTTTGAATTGTAGCTTGTCTTAAAATGAATCCACGAATTCTTCAGGTCTCTAGTAATCAGTCTAATGTTTTAAATGATAGGGTTCACTAACCTGAAATATTTACATAGCCGTCATTTTGAAAATAAGTGACTGAGCCACTAAAAACACATAATTTTACATGGGCTACCATAACACTACTAGNTAAACAGCCCTCTTGTCTCTCACAGGTCGTCTGATGCGATGTTTGTTGTGTGTCGGTTGCACAAGCCCGGTTGTGCGCACGTGACATGCAAGATGCTTGAAGACATTATACGAGTGATGGACACACTGTGGGTATCTCTCTGCGTACAAACAGACAGCAGCTCTGCAGTTCTGACGACATTCTCCTAGTATCATCAGCATGTCAAATGCTTCTTCGTTTGTAAATGGCATTCCATTCAGAAAGCAAACACCACAGACAGACAATGTCTAACACTGAAACAACACACACGATTAATGGTTACAATGTAAAATGAATGACTAATTGAATGAACGACCTTTCGATTATCAGTTAACTTGCATACAAAGCCTGCTGTTCCTGTAAGTGGTAGATGGCTTTTCAGCTTGCTGCGTAGTGCTGCATTATTCTCAGTTTTTGCTCGGAAACAGTCTAATACCTACTGCACGAGTTCAGGCAGTAAGGCACACAGGTCACTGCTAGTATCAAAGCGAGTCTCACACTCCAACCAGCAATACCATAATGGCACACATTGTGTATTTGACGTGCATAGTTTAAGCACAACCAATGATAATTTGATACACTTAACTGTTATTATTAGACTGTTTCCAAACAAACGCAGATAATAATAAGGCAGCACTAAGCTGCAAGCAGATAAGCCATCCACCACTTACAGGAACTGCAGATTTTGCATTCAAGTTAACTGACAATCGAAGGTTCGTTTATTCAGACAGTCACTCATTTTACATTACGTGAATGACAGAATCAGAGCAGCATGTGGATCTCTCATCAGTGCTGAGGTCCACCGAGCATCCGCGAATGTAACACGGAGAGCAGAGTCGTGTCTGATACAGGGTGGTCGACATTTAGAACACTCACGAAGAGTGCTGTGTGCGAATGAGTGTTCCCAGTTCATGGTAGTTCTCTCACTCCATACTGGTATTTACAGTACACCAGAAGAACTTTTTATTGTTTGTACACTAAGTATGCACGCCAGAAAAATGACATGTTTTGTGGATTTCCTTTTGATTGTATAAGTAAACCATGTTTGCGATCAATTTTCATTGTGCGTAAACTACGCACGTCACAAACCATTTGCTTAGATGTCTTAATTTATTGTGCGTACATTATGCACGTCAGAAAAAAAGTGCCTTGGTAAATGTTGTTTCCTTTTAGACTGCGTATCCAACGATGCCTTATACGACCCACATTCCCATTTGCAATTTCAAAGCTCACCCCCAAACACCCCTACTTCCGGTATATTCGGGGGAATGGAATTACTACTAATTGATGCTTCATATAGAGTATAGTTATCACACTTTTTTGCAAACCCCCCGTGTCGTGTTGTTTCCGAGAAAAAGGGGTGATACGGGTGCTGTGAATCATCCTGTGTGTGTGTACATATGCACACACAAAAACAATAAAAAAAAACTGTCTCTCTCTGCCAGTCTCTGGCAAGGCATTGGCTAGACTCATGCTGCTAAATATTCTTAGTCATGTTTCTAAAACTTTCAGTCCACGTGAGATGAGCTACAGGACCAGCTTTCTCAAATGAATGCTTTTTCAGTTACAGTTATCATTATGTTAAATTTCTATTTACCAATGCCTGTTAACCTTCCTATGTCACTTATTGTGTGAAAAGTGAGGATGACATGGTATTATAGTGAAGACTACCTGCACAGAGAATTAATCTATACTGGTAATTTGACACTCCAACTGCAATATATTTGTTGTGCAAAAAATGATAATACACATTTATAGATAAGTTGAATGATAATAAAATTAAAAACCAAATCAGAGAAATTCATATCATACCTGAATGAAAATAATTTACTGAATTAGAAGACATGTTGTCACTAGCACCCAACTACATAACACATTGTGTTTTTTAAGTATGCTTTATCCCTCAAATGTAGATGCAGACTAAAACCTTGCCATTAAGGTTGATTATTATTCCCGTGGCCAGTTTTCATATTGTGTGCTACGTATTTTGAAAACTCGCACACAGCAATATATACAGACATGCCAAAAATTATGGAATAGGGGTTTAATATTGTGTAGGCCCTCCTGTAGTCTGGCAAAGTGCAGCAACTTGTTGTGGCATTAAATCTACACGTGGACAAAACACCTGTGGAGAGATGTTAACCCATGCTCTTTGGATAGTTACTCACAGCTCCCTGCTATTTGTAGGTGCAGGATCTTGGGTGCGAATGGACATCCCCACCACATCCCATAAATGTTTAATGGGGTTCATACCAAGCAAACGAGATGGCCACAGCAGTCGTTGAAACTCTCCAGAATGCTCCTTGAATCAATTCTGGACAACTTGGGCCAATGACACAGTGCATTATTCTGCAGGAATATCCCAACATAGTGGGGATATGTGAAGTCCATGAAGGGCTGCAATGCAACGCCATGACCAGCACACACTCATTCACACAATGTCAGAGCACAACTGACACAGGTCTGGGCACTTCCAAGATGAAACAGTACGATAGAGCCACCAATTATTACCTTTACATAATGCTATCCCATGAATTTTGGCATGTCAGTGTACAGTGAAAGCTCAGTAGGTATAAAGTACTTCATAAGTACTTTTCACTTTGAAGTAATTTTCAGTTTAAAGTAGATTTTTCAAATCCCCAGCAGATGTAATACCATAAAATACATGTTCAGTATAAAGTATTTTTCAATGTTAAGTATAAAATTTCAAGTTCATCAATGTACATTGTATCAAGATTCTACTGTAGTTGGTTCTCTACAAAAAGAGATATTTTAAAAATTAAAACATCTAGAATTACATTTTTTTGACGAAATTTGCATATTATTAAATGTAACTCTGGGTTGAAGTGCTAACTGTAATGTTTGTAGCAAAATACATAAAGTAACTGTTTGTGTTACTGTCATAAAAATGTATGTAACAATTATTGGTATTCAAATTTGTTTGCTTTATGCTCATCCCATTAAGACTCAGTATCAACATATTTATTCTTCTCAATTTATCAACACATGGATAGTTATAATTTTTATCTGTAGAAGAAGGGTACACAGTGAACAGGGAGAAGAAACTAAGAAGAGCTTTAAAAAATGTTCGATTAATTATGAGTCAGCTACACTAAATGTGGAGTCACAGGGAGCCCCTCAACACTACCACACCGGGAGACACCATTTGGCCCAAGAGTGTCACAGTCACTGGATTGGATGCAACAGACCTGTGGCATGGCCAGCACAAATGCCCATTCTCACACCTCACAATTCCTGGCCATATGAAGACATGAAGGGAAATATACACAATTGCAAAACATGGAAAACAAGAAGTTACTGATAACTAAAGAGCCTACTTTCCTCTATATGGGCGCAAATAAATTTTTGTGAAGTTCTTAAAAGCTTAGATGGTAGATAGGCATTGAGGTCTCATTGACAGCAATATCATTAGAAATGAAACCGTAAAATTGTGAAGCTGTACCAAGACAATTAAAATAAAATACACTAGTAACTTCTCTGGATTCAAATTCAGAAAAACTTGTAAAATTAAGATAGCTTGCAATCAACTGCATCACGGAGGTAGAATTTGGAGCATCAACTTCGGATGTAATCAGTAGAGACCTGAAAAATTTGCGAGTTCAGTTACCTGCAGGTAAGGCTCTACAGTCATATGTACAAATATGCCAACGTCAGCTGTACATCGGTTATCTGGTGTCACAGTGGGAGACAACGATTGAGCTAACATTCTACAGGAGGTGTCAAACACCATGTCAACCTATGACTAAAGTTACATAAACACACGTGTTTTGAATTGTAGCTTGTCTTAAAATGAATCCACGAATTCTTCAGGTCTCTAGTAATCAGTCTAATGTTTTAAATGATAGGGTTCACTAACCTGAAATATTTACACAGCCGTCATTTTGAAAATAAGTGACTGAGCCACTAAAAACACATAATTTTACATGGGCTACCATAACACTACTAGNCAGCCGTCATTTTGAAAATAAGTGACTGAGCCACTAAAAACACATAATTTTACATGGGCTACCATAACACTACTAGTGTGAAAAATTTGGTGGAAATTGGTTGATTGGTACCTGAGATAGGGCAAGAAAAACCTTATTTTATTACTTGGTGGTATCTTACAAGACTGCCTAAAAAATGTTTTTTATACTATGCGTATAATAGATACTGTAAGCATAGAAAGTGTGGTTTAATTTTGTTAGATTTTTTAATAGATATGCCAAACATATTAAAATATAAAATCGTCTGCCCCATTTAAGTCATCCCCTTTACGTGGACTTCTGTAGGTGTGCAAAATTTTGTGGAAATTAGTTTAATTATTCCGGAAATATGGCTAAATGTTTATTTTACTCTCCTGACACCACTTTGCAAAAATCTGCCAAAAGAGAATCTCTGTATGCATAAATGATGCTTCTAATTAATACTGTTTGCGTAAAAATTCTGTTGAATTTTGTTGAAATGTTTAATAGATATAACAAATTAATCTAAATTATTTATAGATACCTTATTAAAACATACTGGCCACATGTAACAAATGTTAATTTACATACCATACCGTAGCAATACATGTATGAAATTTTGATATGAATCGGTTGATTGATCTTCGAGATATGGCATAAAATTTCCATTATTCATCTGACGATCTCCATAAATGGAGGATAAAAAGTTGATGTAACAGCACGTTCAATAATTGTCATATATACAATATACAAAGTTAAATTTAAATCTGTTTCATTAATAGTTTCGTAGATATAATGCACTAAGCTAAAGTGTTAGTATAGNTATACAAAGTTAAATTTAAATCTGTTTCATTAATAGTTTCGTAGATATAATGCACTAAGCTAAAGTGTTAGTATAGGCACCATTCAGAAAATGATAGGCTTACACACTTAAAACACACAAATTAATATGGCCTACCATAGTACAACTTATTTGCCAAATTTGAAAGAAATTGGTTGATTGTTTCCCCGAGAAATGCCATAAAAACTGTATTACGTATTATTTTATGTTGGGTTACCTTCTAAAATGGCAGAGAAGTAAGGCTTTACATAGAAAATTTTGATGGATATAACTGATACTGTCCGCATACAAATTTAAGTTGACATATTTTTGCAATTTTGTAAATTANTTGATGGATATAACTGATACTGTCCGCATACAAATTTAAGTTGACATATTTTTGCAATTTTGTAAATTAAAAATTTTAAAATTTTCAGCTAAAATGATATGGCCGCCATTTTGGAAATGTGTCTGACCCTCTCAAAGTTTATCAGTTTACATGGCCTGCCATAATGCTACTTGTTTGCCAAATTTGGTATAATTAGTTGTTTTTCGGAGATCACATAATTTTAATTTTCTATGTGATACTATATTGTAAAATGGCGGACAAGAGAGATTTTGTGTGGATAGATTTGATGGATGTAATATACACAGACAGCATAGTGTGTTTCAAAGGAATTAAGTACATGGCAGGAGCATTGCATAATTCAATAACTATCAGAGTCCTTTCCCTTAAATACAAAAGGCAGCCTTTTCTTTATCTTCTGGGGCCACATCACATTGCTGATACCCCAATCTTCATGTCCAAAGTAGAAAACCATTGTGAACCTGCTAAGCTGTTCAGTGTGTTGTCTATCCTTGGGAGTGGATAAGGATCTATCTAGGTCTCATTTTTAAGCTAGTGGTAATCAACACAAAATCTCATAAAGCCATCTTTCTTTTTAACAAGCACAATGGGAGAAGACCATGACTGACCGATGGTTCTATCACATCTAACTCCATCTATTTCAGAATACCTTCAACCACCTCATGTGAATCTAGCAGCAGTAGCCTTGGCAGCTGATTTATGGGCCTGGCATCCCCCGGGTTAATGTGATGGCATGCAACAATAGTTCTGCCAAGGTCATATGGCCCACAGGAGCCATCCTTATTTCTCTGCAGTAATTCTGAACCAGTCTTCTCTTGTCACCAGATGAGGTTTCCTTTCATTCTTATTAGCAGTAACCTAGAGCATTGGGTAGTGGACATTTAGTATTTTGAGGCTTCAAACCTTCAGGAACATTTGGGGAAGTACCTGTGAGACTTGCTTGCAAACCCCTATCATGGCTCCTTCCTCAAAATGAATAGCGTTGTCAGATAAATTAATTATCATTACTGGAAAACTGCTCGAATTTGAAAAGACCAAAGTCATTGCTACTATTACACCATCTGATAGAATGCTACCTTCAAGGGCTGGTTCGATTATGTCCAACCGTCTCGTCAAATTTTCCCTGACATCTACCTGGAATAATAATTTCGCTAGAAGCAGGGAACACAGTGGACCGACTACACACTACTGGGCAGCTCATTGGTGAAGACAAATCTCATCGTGTTGATACTACCAACTTGGTGTTGCCTGCCTGTAGAACCCCCAGACAAGTGTCGATGCAGCACCCCAGCTTACATAACACACCAAGTCCCAAAAAGGCATTCATCCTCTATTTCTGCTATGCAAATATTGTGCTCTATACTGAGGTTACCAAGCTCCAAATGAACTCTTCTCTTACCTCTAACTGATGTGGTTTTGTCTGTTACTATAACCAAACAACACAGTTTTAAGTTGTCGTCGCGTGATCTGACTAGCTAGTACTTCAAAACAATAAAGTGACAAAGTATTGCTATTTTAAGGGCAAATATTAACTATTAATTACAATTAACTATTCAAAACACACAATTCACAACCAGGATAAAATTCTGTTACAAATTCAGATTGCCAGTTGTTGCAAAAAGTGCAATACCAGACAATTCTGCAACGCTGAGCTTCACATTAACAGATAGTTTCAAATGTTTGTTTCTATAATAACACAAACAAATACAAGTTAGACTAACTTGAACAAATTTTTGATGCAAACAAAACCAACAGGTTTTATTTCTCACAGATTTCTGTTTTGGCAGTAAATTCTCTTTTCAAGCATCGTCGTATTGTTCAGAAACCCTATTAAACCTGTTAACAGGAGCCACAGTACTATAAGTGAATTAATTTCTTTCTGTCTGGTCTTGCCACTGTTAGTCCCCATGTGTCAACAACCACCTGGCAACAAACATCATTCAAGCTCCCCTACACCTATAGGGCATCCGAGTCCTGTTTCACTGAACATACCTGCAAGAACATTGGGGCCTTCCTTCCAATAATCACCATACTTTGCCCCTCAACATCTATGTTTACAAGTTACCCAAAGATGTTACACACTTACCTGCCCTTCGCTGACTGCTTTCCGGTTGCTGGTGCTGTTGCTGCTGTTGAGGGTAGTTGGCTCTCAGGTGCCCTGGCGGTTCACATGATTAACATTCAAGCCATTTGGCTGGGGGATGGTGAAGCTCTGTAGTGCAGACCCTGGAAGTAATGTCCCTCATGGTCATCTGCAACTCTTTAAGTGTCTTCGTGATGCCATCATTGTCGTCTTCGCTCAGCAGCACTGCCTGCACTGGACGTCAGGGCACCGACTCCTGCCTTGCTGACTCCACATCCAGTGTTTGGGTCAGAGCATCCTGCATCGTGTGAGGTGCAGCCATGTGTACAGCTAGCTACACCCCTGTATCAGAGATAGCACAAGCAAAGAAGCCAACTTCAATGACATTGTGTGGCTTCTTGGACCACTTTAGGGACAGGTAGGGCAGTCGCATGATGTCCTGCCATAGCTCCTGCTGTGGTTCTCCGGGTCACTGAGTATGGCTTCGCAGTTAGGTATGGTGGGCTATCTGTCATCAAAATACACCTCCAGGGCCGACACCAGCGTGGAGTACTCCAGTTGATGCCGTTCTGGCAGGGGCATGCTTAATGTAAATTCCTTCAGAATAGCNGGGCTATCTGTCATCAAAATACACCTCCAGGGCCGACACCAGCGTGGAGTACTCCAGTTGATGCCGTTCTGGCAGGGACTGTAGCATGCTTAATGTAAATTCCTTCAGAATAGCCGCAAAGTAATATGCCTGCTACTCATCTGTCCAACCATTCAGGGCAACAAGGATATCAAACTGGTGCTGGTATTCACATCAGGGTTNGCCGCAAAGTAATATGCCTGCTACTCATCTGTCCAACCATTCAGGGCAACAAGGATATCAAACTGGTGCTGGTATTCGCATCAGGGTGTCTGTCCATCAAAGGAGGTAGGCTTAATTGCAACGCCTTCACCCACCTCTGGTTGAGACGTGCCCACACTGCAAAACTGCTAGGCCTGTCCTGCAACAGCTGTATTGGCAACTACATCCATCTTCTCGCTGCCCACATACATTGACTCAGTGGGGGTCAACCTCGGTCCCTCATCAGCCGCTGGTTCAGAGTATCTTCTTCCCTGCTGCTGTAGGAATTCTTGCCATTTCTTGTTGAGGGCGGTCACCTCCTGTTCCACCTTACACTCGACACTATCCATCCTTCCGTTACACCTGTCTATCCTTTCATTAATGCTGCCCATCCTTTCACTCACACTGTCCATTCTTTCAATTCACACTGTCAATTTTCTTGCCCGCACAGTCAAAATAGTTATATACTAACTCGCTAATACCTTCTATTTTTCTATATACATTTTCATGTCTACTATTTCTCTAACACTACCTATTCGGATAGTTACAGATTGGTTTACATTCTCTATTTTTCTAATTACATTTGCATTAACATTGTCTATAACACTATTTATTTGCCTATTTACTCTATCATTTACACTGTCTAGCATTACTTAATTGAATATTTACAGTTTTTCTGACACTGCTTATATTTGCTGTACAGTATTAATTAATAGGCTACTGTAGATTCCTATTTGCAAAACAATTATTTAAAAATATATCTCTATCCCACTTCTGACGGCAGTGTTACAAGTTTCCAAGGTCTGTTGGTGTAGCCAGGTTCTTTAACGGATGGAGGTCTTGATTAACTAAAACTAATAAAAATTTCTTAATAAAAACAACTTTAAAAAATACTCCAAACTTACTACCATTTGCTATTTACAGCTAATATTTACGCAATCCTCCCTCATCCCATGGAAATTGACGGAATCAAACACTTAAAACCAATATTTATAAACAGTTTTCTAACACCTACTGAATAATATTAAAATTATTATATTTGCTATCTGACAGTTCCGGTATTTACAGTCATGACTGTATCGCTCATCCATTCAGTCTCACATAATTTCAATCTATACATCATCAGTCTTTCCTGTTCAGAACGTTCTGGAGTACCCCAAGTTCTCCCGTACACATCTGCACCCTATACTCGTCGGGTAACTAGCCCTCCGCTACACTCAAGTGCTTCACTCGTTGCCGCCACACACACACACACACTGATCCGCTGCAGTCTCTCACACCTTCGTCTGCCGCTGGTCCTTTATGTTCACTGCTTGCCACACTCTGCCAGGTGGCCATCACAGACTGCTAACCTTCTGGATGTGGCACTATTTATAGAGGCAGGCACTTGATCGAGAACAATCTTCAAACATTGAGCCATGCCACAGGAAACTTGCACTATAATCCACAGCCTCTGAACCTTCCACAAAGAGGGAGGTCAGTGATGCCAGTTCAGATCAGCTATCAGTCCTCCCCTCTGTCCTCCTGGCGATAGTGGGACCCACTTGATGGAGGGTGGGTCAAGTTGTGGTGTCCCACCCACTGCTGTGCCAGAGGTGACGCATGTCTAGCCAGCACGGG
>NQII01000628.1:21295-60112 GCA_002778355.1 Clitarchus hookeri | reverse complement strand
GAAGTCCTGGGCTCGATCCCTGGACGTGCAGTTCTCTCCTCGTCGCTCGTCGTTCCTTGTATCTGACTCTCTCGTGACTCCGGCGTAACTCCCAACTCCGTCGTAACTGTCTTGTCGCTGCTGCTCCATCGTAAACGTCTCATAACTCTCGCGTAACTGACCTCAACTGTCCTTCACTCTCGCGTAACTCTCTTAACTGTCGCGTAACTGACTTAACTGTCCTCCGTGGCTCCTGTATATATATATGTTTCTGTTCTATTTTCCATAGAACTCGGGACTTACCCTCTCGTGTTTGCGGTGGGATAGGGGTAGGCGGGGTGCACTGTTTTTCCCCGATTTGTAATTTCTTGTGGCGAGGGGCGATAATATGCCCGGGACGCCCTGTGTTCGCAGCATCACGTCGTGACTCAGGCAACATGACAGGTGCAGTTGGTTCGAGCTCGGGGATTCCTCTGGTCGTTAGGCCATCGGTTTACGGCGTGGGTAAGAATAGCGTCGCCACTACTGGTAGGTATGAGCGGTACGCGTCAAGGTAACCTCAAACTAAATCTTTACGAAAACATTATTAGCAGCTAACTTCATTCAGTAAGCCAGCAATCACGATTTGTTTACTTCGTTCAGAGTCGGGGCATATGGGCTACTCTCGGTTTTAACATGGCCGCCCGGCCGGCCAGTCCTAAACGCGCTGAAAAATTCGAGTTCGTAGGCGCACGCTTTTGGCGCCATATTTGAAAAACCAACATTCGCATTCGCATATGTCGGAGGTGAATATTCGCATTCGCTTTCGCGAATGTGGAAAAATCAACATTCGTTGCATCACTAATTGTCATGAAAGTTTTTGTCCATTGCAAAGAGATATGCAAGACAATCAATAAAAATATAGTCCAAGACTTTACATAAGTTTGTACTGTTTCTGTGGTTTAAATTTTTCACCCCTGAATACGTATGTATTCAAAATATAAATTAAGCAAACCAGTGCTGATGAAGTAACTAATGCTACTGATCCCTTTTCTACTCTATGCTTTCAACCTCATGGTAACATTATTAATTCAAGATTAAAATGAAAAACAATTCAAAACTTGCTGTAACCTGGAATAAACTGAAATCAGAACACATTACTTTTATTTTTACCAACTGGTGTTATCATAATGGGTTTNACTACTTTTACTTTTACCAATTGGTGTTATCATAATGGGTTTTCCTGGCATAAAAAATTTGGAAGACTGCATTACATATCCATCCCAAATTTCTCGCAGAGGGGTGTAGAATTTTTTCAGTCAAACTGCAGGTTTAGATTTTTTCCCAATGGGGTATTAAATAATTTATAATGGAACAATCAACAGGCCAGAGAAAATAATCCCAGCTGTCAGTGATACCTGTAAATTTTTTGGACAGTATACCGTATTTACCGCATTGTAGGCGACCTTTATTTATGTATTTGAATCTTCCAAAATCACACCTCGGCTTAGAAATGGGTCAAGCAATATTACATACAGTTCCGACCAAGTATATATAAAACAAACTGATAAAATGAACAGCGTATATTTATCAGTACTGTTGCAGCTCTAATACTAATATAATAAAGTGGTCCCAGTTCATAAAAATGCACAATTTTTGTGTAAAGCGCACCCCCCTCCCTTATTGCTTGGCTGGGTCTGACCACTAACAAAGTCACCATGGTAGGTGGCAGCAGTCGTGGAGTATACGTAACCACTGGCCGCTCTCTTCTCCACACCCTGCCATCCTCCATCACCACACCACATCCACACCACTCTGCTACCTTCCCCCCTCTGCTCGCATTCCTCCCTCACCCTTGTCAAATCATAACACTCTGCTCCCTCCCTACCCGCAGGTCACGTTCTGCTCCCTTCCTTTCTCCGCCTGTGTAAGACACCCACAACCCTCTACGCCCTTCTGCCGCCTGCCATCCCTCTAGCCACGCCCACACTACTTGGAGCTNAAAAAAGTATTGACAATATTTAGGTAATTATTAAGTTTAGGGGCTTTTCTGAACGAAACTTCCTAGACCAACAAAAGTTGCATTATTGGGTTCTGCACAGCTTGCCTTGTTCACATTCAAGAGGGCGTAATGTTAAAATAAGTAGAACATATTTTAAAAAATTGTGAAATGTACGAGCAGTTTGCTTGGTTTGTTTACGTCTATTAACGTCTACCACCATTATTAATGGCCGCACATTGTTGATTCCACGCTACCTAGCGGCCACGGATGTCATCACGGTCATTTTAACAGTCAATTAAAAATAATCAGTCGCCATTGCGTCTTTGCCTGGTTTAGTTGTGCAGTCCCAATCCGACGGATTTAAAAACGGAGAAAGCAATAACGAGTGCTTCTGTGCATTATATTTTACTGTAAACGAGTGTTTCATTGTATTATATTCGGCTGAAAACTAGTGATTCAGTGCGTTATATTCGCGTATGTGGCAGATTTGTGGAACACAGTGTTTCGTCGAGTGAGGTAAGGTTGAATTGGCCGTTGACAGAGGAATTATATCAAGTGAGTAAATTGATATTCTTTTGGTGTGTTTTACGGTTCCTTTAAATCCCTAACATCCTAAATTTGTAGTTTAGTGTAAAACTCAAAAATCCTACGTTAGTGTAAAACCCTACAATCGTAGGTTAGTGTTAAACCCTAAAATCTTAGGTTAGTTAAAAACCCTACAATCCTAGGTTAGTGTAAAACCGTAAACTCCTAGGTTACTTTAAACCCCCTACAATCCTAGGTTAGTTTTAAAATGTAAAATATTGATTCACCCATCGTGGGGTTAGATTCTGTTAGGTTATATGGGCACATTTTAAGAAATTAGTAGTACGTTAATGCCCCTCGTATATTTGTGTTCCGCATCATTAGTAGAGTGGAAATATACCATTTTCTGTGAATTTGTTTTTTTTTTTTACAGAAAAGCTCCTAAACTTAGTAATTACCAATATTCAATACCTCTTCCTGGAAACTAATATTTTGATCATTACATATATTACCTAAAAATGTTTCAAAGTACACAATCTGTATGCTTGTAGTAAATTACCTATCCTTTAAGAAGATCATCTCAGCCTATCAGAACTTTTGAACTGCACTCTAAATACACTGACAGACACTAAAGATGAAACACTCAGAAAACAAGGGTTAAATTGAGGTCCTGTTATCTACATGTATGGTGTACCACTGCTTCTCCTTGCTCAAAAACAATGTGTTTAGTCCTGTATAATAAATTATGTAATATTCTAGTGTTTCCTGTGGGGTGTTTCAATTTCTCTGTATAGCAGTGTATTTTACTTACTTACTTTTTAGCATAAAAATAAAACTGCTATATTATTGCATATGTTTAATGTTAATGATCTCAACCTTACACAGTCAACTTTGTTGTCATAACTCACTCACTTCAGAAAATAAAAACAGTGGCAACTTGTAAAAAATAAAATTCCTTTTACATTTAAATTTTTATAGCTTATGAAATGTTTTTAAAATGGGCTATGGGCAAAAGTTTTTTATCACAAGTTATATTACAGCACATGTTACAACAAGATACACATATCATTAAATTAAAACTTTTACCATTTCAATAATCCACACTTTGAACAAACTAAATTATTAAGTTATAGTCTAAATTTTTTTTATGATAAATCATAGTTTTTAAGTAGCCGAAAAGTATAATTCAACATATTACTGGGTATCTAGGCCATGCTTGCAGCNATGATAAATCATAGTTTTTAAGTAGCCGAAAAGTATAATTCAACATATTACTGGGTATCTAGGCCATGCTTGCAGCTGATTAATGACCAAAATAATTTTCTAAAATTGTAAAAACCAGATATTTTGGTAATGAGTAAGTGTCAATGGCATGAAAGTCCCACCCTTACTTATGTATATAACAGCGGTGTAGCACCTTAAGATGCCCGGTTCCTCTTGAAAAATGTTTAATAATTTCATTATAAATGTTCTTTCAGGGCCAGTCAAATTTTAAACTTTCTGCAACACACACGTGCAACATTTAGTAAGCAACAGTTGCATTTTTTCATCCTGTTTCCGCACTCATCGCACCACCTTCCCTGTCCCTGAGCGATGAGCGAAGCCACAGCCAGTGTATCACCCGGGTACGTTTCTTGGCAAAGGATGGGTGGTGCAGGTGAGGTCCGAGTGGAGGGGGGAACAACCAGCACCGTATATTGCTGCGCATAACACCAGTATATGAGCAGAGAGATTAACAATGAAGACATTCGTTCCTTCCTCTCTCTCTCTCTCTCTCTATCTCAATCTCTAGCTTTGGCACCAAGACACGGTGATAGTGAAGATATTCCATTTCCCTCCATGAAAGGTAATATTAAAACACTTGCCAATCCACAACAAGAAGAAAGATTGAGAGTCGTGGTACAGTGATAGTATTTTGTTATTTTTTGCAGTGTTGGCCNGCCAATCCACAACAAGAAGAAAGATTGAGAGTCGTGGTACAGTGATAGTATTTTGTTATTTTTTGCAGTGTTGGCCAAATTAGGAAGTAGCGAGTTTAAAACTTCTTTATTATTCTTGCTTGCTCATTTAAAACGTTTAAATTGATTAATATTATCTGAACTATGGGGATGAAGCTGCACCATTTTTTATTTTGATAAAAATNTTTAAAACGTTTAAATTGATTAATATTATCTGAACTATGGGGATGAAGCTGCACCATTTTTTATTTTGATAAAAATTTGTTCCAATGTTACCCTATCCTCAAGGTGAAAGAATAATTTATTAATTTATATTTTTACCTACGACAAGTGGATGATGGCAGTCATTATTCATTCACACAGCAAACAAATTTCACAGATTTCGGAGATTTGCGCAACTGGGTGTAATTTTTTAAATAAGTAACCTATTGTTGANCAACTGGGTGTAATTTTTTAAATAAGTAACCTATTGTTGAGTTTTCAGTCATTTAAAAGCTGACCTAAGATACTATTACACTGCATATTTATTGTCACTTGACCTCGTCTCTCGGACGGCATTAGGCCNATTTAAAAGCTGACCTAAGATACTATTACACTGCATATTTATTGTCACTTGACCTCGTCTCTCGGCCGGCATAAGGCTGCCATGCACGAGCCTTCTGCGTGTGATGAGGTCGGTGCGTGTGTTGCGTGTGCGCCAAAGCTCACAAGGGACGTTCCAGCGTGTGTTAATTTTAAGAATTTTCTTTGTATAAGTGCCCTGCTCGTGCACTCCTGTGCATGCACCTGTGATTTAAAGGGTTTTGTTAGTTTTAAGAAATTATTTTGTAATATCATCTTGCAGTGTACTCCTGTGCACGTTGTTGTTACTTAAAGGGTTTTGTTAATGTTAAGTATTCTTTGTATGTCCTTTTTGCTGTATACTTCTGTGCACGTTTTTGTGATTTAAGGGTTGTGTTAAATTTAAGCATTGTTTTTTCAAGCAAAATTTCTGGAATAACATTTTTCTTGTGCCATCAGAAGATATTGTTTGTGGAGAGAAGTTACTTGACAGACAATTTCAAGAAGCTGAAACCATTCCCAATACAAGACAGTATCATGGTTTTATTCCAGTAGATGGATATAATCTTTCTGTCTAACAATACTCATCATCACACCACAAAAAGCTGTTTTGCCAGACATGAATGGTCATGTGTGTTTTAATTATGACGGTGACTGGTGTATTGGAATTGTTACAGGCAAAGAAACTGTGGAAGGAAAAGAAGAGTACAAGGTTATATTTTTTCATTCTAAGGCCCCAGTACTCACTTCAAACTTACACAGGAATTGGTATGGGTGAAACAAGTGAATATTTTAAGAATGTTGTCACCATATGAGGTAGTAACTTACAATGGAAGAACACACAACATTAAGCAACAAACTAAGTGAAATGTTATCAAAGATTTTCATAGAGAGAATGGCACATACTATAGTCGGTTCACGACTGGAAGAAACTTTTGAAAATCAACCTATGAAAAAACACCCTAGCCGTTAGCGACATGCATATAACATTACAAACAGCGGCGAGCGCGGATACAGTTATGCCATTAGGTTGCCAGCACAAAGAGAGGAAATAGTTCCAAAGTTTTAACGTAATTGTTAATTTATCGCTTACAAATGGGTGTCGAAAAGACTTGTATCTTATTATGCCAATTATTAATGACGTGATGCTAACGTATTTAGATTTCAACGTTTCTTGCATAGTCACATGATCACGCTCAAGGTGAAAATAACGCGGCCATTTGTTTACTAACCTTCGTTTCTTTGTGTTGTTGACACACGTGCCACAGAATTTGTGCGATTATCTTGTTTAACCTATAATAATTCATTTATTTGTCTTGTTTTACTAATATCTGCTCTTTATTATTTGGTTTTTAATAACGTATGATTTTAATCTGTGCTCAATTTCTCGTTGTACTGTTTTTAGGTGTTTTGTACATGTGTCTTTCCTTTGCCACTCTATTCTAACGTTGCAGTATTTGCACGTAAGAATTGTTTTCACATTGTCGAAGACGNATGACGTGATGCTAACGTATTTAGATTTCAACGTTTCTTGCATAGTCACATGATCACGCTCAAGGTGAAAATAACGTGGCCATTTGTTTACTAACCTTTGTTTCTTTGTGTTCTTGACACACGTGCCACAGAATTTGTGCGATTATCTTGTTTAACCTATAATAATTCATTTATTTGTCNAATTTGTGCGATTATCTTGTTTAACCTATAATAATTCATTTATTTGTCTTGTTTTACTAATATCCGCTCTTTATTATTTGGTTTTTAATAACGTATGATTTTAATCTGTGCTCAATTTCTCGTTGTACTGTTTTTAGGTGTTTTGTACACGTGTCTTTCCTTTGCCACTCTATTCTAACGTTGCAGTATTTGCACGTAAGAATTGTTTTCACATTGTCGAAGACGNTTCCTTTGCCACTCTATTCTAACGTTGCAGTATTTGCACGTAAGAATTGTTTTCACATTGTCGAAGACGTAGAATCTTTCACTCGCAAACTCTGCCGTCCTGTCCAAAACCGTCGCAACCATTTTTAAATAACGTTTTACAATTGCGCGAAACATCCGACTCAGCATACCACCGCGCCATTTTAACGTCTGTAGCGATTTTGATCAATACTGAAGATCTTGCCTTTGATGTACAGGAATTTATCGAAAGTCACTAAGAATTGATTGTAAATAGACAACAACTATAGATTCATCAAAATACTCACATTTTGGGATTATAGAATGAAATGTTTTTCGCTGGCATCGTATATTCTTTTGTGTGAAATTCTCAAGATTAAAAACTTTACGCTTGTGGAATATCCATTAATAATATATACATGACTTTTATAATGGGTACGTGCATGTACAAACACATGTACACACACACAGTGGAATGTAAACATTGCCATGTGACTACCACATGGCAGTCACATGGCAATGTTTGTTTACATTTGGTGGAAGGATACAAAATGGGCTTGAAAGTAGATCTTTAGCAGGGCTTCAAGAAAGTATCTTCCAGTCGTGAACCGACTATACACACTAACATTGCTGCATAAATATGGAGTTTTTAAATTTGTAAATATTAGGATAAGTGTACAAAATTAGAGTGAAAATTGAATTGTGAAAGTACAAAAAGAAGACTCAAATGTAGACATAGCAGTAAAATTTAATTGACTGGTAAAACAGCTAGAATTAATAAAATTGAGCAGTGATAAAGTATTTGTTATACATAAAGCTGATTTTGATGTTTTGAGGTTACTTGCCAGCACGAAAAATTATATTGGCACACACTTCAACTGTAGCAAAGGTAATTCACATCTGCATTCCTTTAACACACTTTAATTAATCACATTCAGAATGAAGTGTGATTATATAATGCACAATATATTAAATTTAAAAATTGTTTTTTCAAAGGTCTGTGTGCTCAACAGGGGTAAAAATAACAAAATGGTACAACATGTGCCCTATAGCTATTCATCACAAGNTCAAAGGTCTGTGTGCTCAACAGGGGTAAAAATAACAAAATGGTACAACATGTGCCCTATAGCTATTCATCACAAGCTATTCATAAAAAACTTAAATATTTATTTCATCTCTTACATAACATTTCTAGCTTCGAAAACAGCAAATTTTAATTTTTTCTCAAGTTGGAGACTATTTTGTTCTAGGAAGGAAGTCTTCAACCCAGATAACTTTGATGTTGCACACTGTTCTACGTGTAGACACTAAACACACAAAAGATCAGATCTCTAAATGCAACTTTGGTGAAGCAGGGNGTTGCACACTGTTCTACGTGTAGACACTAAACACACAAAAGATCAGATCTCTAAATGCAACTTTGGTGAAGCAGGGTGAGGTATAAAGTGGGGTAAACAAACAGTCATCTGAATGCTAAAAGCAAATTGCCACCATCTTAAAAATACAAAATGTATTTTATAATACAAATATACAGAGTAAGAGTAACTTATGTAAGCTTTTAAATGACACAAAAAACTCCATAATAGGGGACTTATTTAAAAAAAGTTACTGCTAGTTACGTAAACCTCTGAAATCTGTGAAATTTGCTTGCAGTGTATGTGAAAAATGACTGCCATCCACGTGTTGTAGGTAAAAATCTAAATTAATGTCTTTCTTTCATCTTGAGGATAGGGTAACATAGGAAGAATTTTCATCATAATCAAAAATGGTGTAACTTCCATTTTTTTTTTTNTCAAAGGTCTGTGTGCTCAACAGGGGTAAAAATAACAAAATGGTACAACATGTGCCCTATAGCTATTCATCACAAGTACCTTTCATAAAAAACTTAAATATTTATTTCATCTCTTACATAACATTTCTAGCTTCGAAAACAGCAAATTTTAATTTTTTCTCAAGTTGGAGACTATTTTGTTCTAGGAAGGAAGTCTTCAACCCAGATAACTTTGATGTTGCACACTGTTCTACGTGTAGACACTAAACACACAAAAGATCAGATCTCTAAATGCAACTTTGGTGAAGCAGGGTGAGGTATAAAGTGGGGTAAACAAACAGTCATCTGAATGCTAAAAGCAAATTGCCACCATCTTAAAAATACAAAATGTATTTTATAATACAAATATACAGAGTAAGAGTAACTTATGTAAGCTTTTAAATGACACAAAAAACTCCATAATAGGGGACTTATTTAAAAAAAGTTACTGCTAGTTACGTAAACCTCTGAAATCTGTGAAATTTGCTTGCAGTGTATGTGAAAAATGACTGCCATCCACGTGTTGTAGGTAAAAATCTAAATTAATGTCTTTCTTTCATCTTGAGGATAGGGTAACATAGGAAGAATTTTCATCATAATCAAAAATGGTGTAACTTCCATTTTTTTTTTTTAATTTTATGATTTCATTTGGAATGACTCCTATTGAATTTTTGAAAATACTAAAACTGACATTTATAAAAGTGAATTTATTTAAGTTACCAAATATATATACTAGTATCGCTTGTAAATGACTGACATCTGTGCAAACAATTAAATCAATTTCTACATTGCTTTGCCACCGTATGCAGTACCAGACCACCCAAAATTTTTGTGGTTTCAATACCCACTACATATATTCTCCCATTCCTCTTTCTTCTTATGGCAGTGCTTTGCTGGGAAAGGAGGAGGTAGTTTATGTTACGACTGTTAATGGGAACTAGTGGTAAGATTCCCAAAAAAATATATATATATTTCACCTCTTTTTTTGGCATATGTTACACCTCCCAATACCTTGCATGCTGCTTTGTGGTATTTGTAATCCTGACTTCAACTGTTATTATAAAAGTGTGGATATATTATTCACATCGCTGACAACTGAAAAATTAATTTTTTGCAGAGAATCTGAGTAACAATAACTCATATTACGTATCCTACAATTGTGTGTTTAANGTGCTTTGCTGGGAAAGGAGGAGGTAGTTTATGTTACGACTGTTAATGGGAACTAGTGGTAAGATTCCCAAAAAAAGATATATATATTTCACCTCTTTTTTTGGCATATGTTACACCTCCCAATACCTTGCATGCTGCTTTGTGGTATTTGTAATCCTGACTTCGACTGTTATTATAAAAGTGTGGATATATTATTCACATCGCTGACCACTGAAAAATTAATTTTTTGCAGAGAATCTGAGTAACAATAACTCATATTACGTATCCTACAATTGTGTGTTTAANCACTGAAAAATTAATTTTTTGCAGAGAATCTGAGTAACAATAACTCATATTACGTATCCTACAATTGTGTGTTTAATTTCTAGGACATAAAGAGGCCGCAGTGGTGTAGTGGCTAGAGCACTTGCCTTCCACCAAATCAAACTCAGTTTGAGTCCTGCCAGGGCCGCCCTTTGACTTTCGCACGTGGGGATCGTTCCGACAATGCACTGGTCAGCGGATTTTCTCAGGGATCAAAAGTTTTTCTCCCCCTTTCCGGTGCTACTCCATTTCCACTTTGTTTCACCCTCATCGGCTCTAAAAACCTCGTTGTTAAGAGCTGCCCAAATCTATCCACTCAATATGAAGTTTGGGTGAGACACATGGATGCATGTTAACAATTTAAAAAAATTCTTGTCCACATCTCCTACCCAGACTGTACCATTGAATACACAATTCATCTTGTGTACATCTCCAGGTTTCTGAAAGTCTTGTAATTGAAAAACAAACTATGCTTAACACTGAGATAACCAAATATGCTTAAACCAGTTCCCTTTTATAAACAAAATTATTGTATTTCCAGAGGGAAGAAACCCCTGGATCCATATTTGACTAATTAAAAGAAGTACCTGCATTGTCAGATGTTCCCTTGTCAAACAAAGTGTTATGCCACTGGTACATAATAACTAAATAATTATTATTATCAAAATATGGCTAGTTTTGACTCCCTAAAATTTTTTTTGCAGCATATGTATGAATCCTAAATTATAATGAAAACTTACATTTATGACATCCAACAAGAAGACATAAAATTTACATATTAATTTTGGAAAAAAAAACTCAGTTAAATTCACAGAGAACATATAGGATATACAGTAAAGCCTATATTTACCGGACTAATTGGGGGGAGGCATAGTCCGGTAAATCAGAAGTTCAGTAAATGGCAAAGTACCAAAAAATAAATCTACAAGTATGACAATTTAAGTGGGTCACTTTAGCGTTGAGAAGATGTTTGTGCAGCTGGAGGGACAATGAGCCGCAAGTATTTCTGGTAATTTATGACCTACCATTAGTTGCCCAGGGGAAAGGAAGGAACAATGTCATATTTTGCAGTCAACATATTTTATGGGTCTCGGCTGAGTAGTGCGTATTTGCGGCGAGCACGTCAACTTGCACTGTGACTTTTTTTTAATTATTTTGCGTGTAAACATTTCCACTCCTGTGCCTTTCTTTTCTATGCTTTACAACTTCGTATGGCTTAGATGATAATCTGGAAATGGAAACAGGCCGCATACCTTCCCTTCCCCTACTGTGAACGTGAGTGTGACAGTTAAATTCCGTATTTCCCGTGTACCACTTGCACATTTTTCTCAGAAATGACAGAAGTACAAATCCTAGTCGCCCTCTAGCGGCAAGAATACGATAATAGGCATCCTGTATATGTACGTACGTGATATTAATAGCAGTAACGCCTGCAGTGAAACGGGCCGTGTCACATTTGACCACACACACTAAGCTCCGATTGACGACGTTCAATTGTGTTATCGATCGCCTGCTTGCTTGTTCTTTCTCACGCCTCGCGCAGGCCTCGCAGCTGCCAAATGGCTAAAAATCATCACAATAGGCAGACATTCATCACTCTCTTTACAATTCATTGTAGGTACATCTCACTATTCAATAAATTGTGGCATTTCGAGTGCTGTAATGTGGNATCACTCTCTTTACAATTCATTGTAGGTACATCTCACTATTCAATAAATTGTGGCATTTCGAGTGCTGTAATGTGGCGTGTAGCCTTGCCACTGAAACACCTGCTTCTAGTTTTTCCCCTGAGGGGGAAACCATTTCACACGACAAACATGCACAATCTTTAACTTGAATTCAGGTTTGACTATAATAAGTTGCGCATGGTATTTCCCTAAAAACGTACACTGTACTGTTACACGTGAGCAACACCATGCTCAATGACCATATAACCACACCATTGCACAATTCTAAAAATAGCTTCCTTGCCCTGCCAATGAAGGAAGTAAACGCGCTTATCTGGCCGCTGTACAGTAACAACGCATTTCACGTCCTACAAGGCAAGTAGATAATGTTGATAAAAACCATTTACTGCGAAGAATAAAATCCCGTACGTACTTCGTGATTTCGAAGATCAATGCAAGAATACACTTAAATAATGCATTTCACTTTCATAAAAATGTTAAGATTTAGATGTAGTAAAGTGCGATTCTGTTGAAAATGAAAATCCTCGCGTNCAACACCATGCTCAATGACCATATAACCACACCATTGCACAATTCTAAAAATAGCTTCCTTGCCCTGCCAATGAAGTAAACGCGCTTATCTGGCCGCTGTACAGTAACAACGCATTTCACGTCCTACAAGGCAAGTAGATAATGTTGATAAAAACCATTTACTGCGAAGAATAAAATCCCGTACGTACTTCGTGATTTCGAAGAGCAATGCAAGAATACACTTAAATAATACATTTCACTTTCATAAAAATGTTAAGATTTAGATGTAGTAAAGTGCGATTCTGTTGAAAATGAAAATCCTCGCGTNACATTTCACTTTCATAAAAATGTTAAGATTTAGATGTAGTAAAGTGCGATTCTGTTGAAAATGAAAATCCTCGCGTAAAAGGCAACGAACGACAAAAAAAAAACATGAATTTCTTTGCGGTAAATGCGTATCGTATTTTAGCACGTATATGCCGCACATTTTATACTCATGTTTTATGTGAAAATATGGGGTCCGATCTGTACACGATCGTTCTGAGAGATAAAAATGGATAAAGTGTAAATACATTTCTGAACACAATAAAATGACACCTAGGGCCCCGCATCGTCAGGGAATAAATAGCCCATAGAGTACAAGAAAATTATTTATACGTGCTATAATTGCACTGAACAGCTGGTAACAATTGTGGAATTGAGTTGCCGGTATATTGCAATCGAATCGCTGACAAACATCCTAGTAGCGAGCATGTGCTAAAACAACTCTTCTTCAGTCCCGGATATTTACACTATTTGCCTCGCAAAGCACATTTGTTTTTAAGCAATTTTTCCCACGCATTTTTTTCTCCTGCGTCAATGCCGAACATTTTTATCATCGACGTCAAACTGTGACCAGCTGTGCTTTTTCCGTGTTCACGTGCATATTCCTCAACTTTCCACTTAAATTTTTAATTATAACTTGCTCGTTCCTTTCCCATCATCCCTCATGTTTGTTTATCTGGGAAGCGTGCACGACACGAAAGAATAGAATGGTGAATGTACTGGAGCGATCGATGCCAGCCAGCACAGCTGTAAACAGCCTAGCAAGGTCGCGCGCCAAATGTCAGTTGTTACCGTACGTGAACAAACTTCAGGCTTTAAAAAAAAAACCTCTTGCGGCCTGTACACGAGAATTTTTGTTTTTCCAGTTTTAGAGGCTCAAAATCATGGTGCTACCTGTAATTGCATGTAACTTATACATGCAAAAAGACGGTATCAGGGGTTGTTCGATTTATTTTTGTACACTACTTTTTCATGAGAACTTCCTGCTTGCTGTAAAGTAACTAAGACGTGTTAAAACATCCCGAACTGAAACACTTGCACATGTTTAGGTATTAAGGTACACAGGGGTAAGTGAAAATTCGGGGGAAGTGGAACCTACCAGGGTTCTATGAACGTGGTTAAATAATCTTGTGGTAACATCTAGTGGAATTTCTTTGAACTAACGCCATGTTGAATGAGACAGACTATAAGGGAGCGCCTGATGCGCAAGGAAGGCTAAGATGAGGTTACTTCCAGACTGTTCCAGATTTGAGTGCTTTTCAACCTATTGATCTACTTTTATTCTCACTGCAGACCTCTACAATTGGAATTTCATCGCCATTTTTTCGGTAAGATCACTTTATTTGATGGTTTAGAATACCTAAGTGTTGTAATTTGGATATTTTGATATGAAATGTGGAATGTTGAGGTGTTTGCATATGACCATGTGGCATTTGTTGATGGGGTAAGTGGAACCCAATGATTCGTGGTAAGTGGAGCCTATGGGTTCCACATACCCCCAATCATCATTGAATTTTGTCAATATTACAAAATTNATGATTCGTGGTAAGTGGAGCCTATGGGTTCCACATACCCCCAATCATCATTGAATTTTGTCAATATTACAAAATTTAGTAAAATTAAATTGTTAATATGTTACAGATATGGTTCGCAACTATGTACCAAAGAGGGCCCCTTCATCCTACTCAAAAGAAACGCTTCTTGGAGCAATGGGAAAAGTAAAAAGAGGCGAGATGACTGTTACAGGGCTCCCAAAGCCTATGGAATCCATAAGACAACATTATTCAAGAGAGTCAAAGGTCAGAAGGGTGTAAAAAGCAAGAGTANATGATTCGTGGTAAGTGGAGCCTATGGGTTCCACATACCCCCAATCATCATTGAATTTTGTCAATATTACAAAATTGAGTAAAATTAAATTGTTAATATGTTACAGATATGGTTCGCAACTATGTACCAAAGAGGGCCCCTTCATCCTACTCAAAAGAAACGCTTCTTGGAGCAATGGGAAAAGTAAAGAGAGGCGAGATGACTGTTACAGGGCTTCCAAAGCCTATGGAATCCATAAGACAACATTATTCAAGAGAGTCAAAGGTCAGAAGGGTGTAAAAAGCAAGAGTAATGGGAGACCACCATCCATTCCTCTTGCTGAAGAGAAAGTAATTACAGATTGCTTCAAGACAATGGAGTATTGGGGTTTTGGTATATCAAAGAAGGAGGTATTGGCAACTATAGGGCGCTATACGAGGGGAAAATGATATTCCCACACCTTTCAAGGATGGCATTCCAGGAGATGATTATTTCATTCGCTTCAAAAAAGAGTTTAATCTCAGCATAAAAAAGCCTCAGAGCGTGGAAGTTGCCCGCAAAAATAGTGTAGATCCATTTGTAGTGTCAGATTATTTCAAGCTCTTGAAAGAGGTTACCATGAACGTTCTGCCATCAAAGATTTATAATCTCGATGAATCAAGTTTCTGTCTTGACCCGAAGAAGACCAAGGTAGTTGGGGAAAAAGGACTTTCAGCTCATAGGGCGATTAGTGGCTCTGGACGAGAAAACATTTCTGTATTATTGGGTGCAAATGCTGTTGGCCAGAAATTGCCACCACTTGTGGTATTTAAAGGAAAAAATGTATGGGATTCCTGGATCCCCAAAGATGTAGAATTCCGTAACATGACATTCGTTGCCACAAAGAATGGCTGAATGGACACCATCATCCTCAAAAAATATTTCGTAAACAGCTTTCTAAAAAATCTGTCCCATCAGAGACCAGTNGCTGAATGGACACCATCATCCTCAAAAAATATTTCGTAAACAGCTTTCTAAAAAATCTGTCCCATCAGAGACCAGTGGTTGTTATTTATGATGGCCACAGTCCTCGTGTTGGTGTTTCCCTGATAGAGGAAGCAGAACATAACCGTATTAAAATTACCTCCACACACGACCCATGTACTGCAGCCCATGGATCTCTGTTTTTTCAAACCCATAAAAAATAAGTGGGACGAAGAACTTGTCAAACGGCAACACAAAAATTATGCAGCAAGTTGCCCAAGTCATTTTTTTCATCAATGTTAGCAAAAATTTGGAAAACCCTGAGTTCTACTATAATTGAAAAGGGATTTGAAAAAGGTGGTATTTTCCCTTTCAACGACAAAGTAATTCCCAAGGATCATTTTGACCAAGTTCAGTTCAGGAGATAGTGTGATGTTGAAGGAAAGAAGAGTACTACTGAGTTGGGACCAGGAACTTCTGTCACCAACCCATCACCTTGTGGAAATTCATCTTCACTATTAAGCATTCTACCTTTACAAAGTGAAATAGACCCAGTACCCTCTACTTCACAATCCTTACCTCAGTCTGGAAAATCTCATTTCAGGAACTGCTCCTTGAGCAAGTGAAGCAAGTTACCCGNGAACTGCTCCTTGAGCAAGTGAAGCAAGTTACCCGTTTGAACATAAAGCGAAAGAGAGTGTGTGGTGGGGCTGAAGTTATTACGTCGGAAGAGGTTCTGGTGAAGCTAAAAGCTTCTTCAGACAATAAGAACATAAAATAAAATTCTGCAAGAGCAAAGACGGAAGGCCAGAAGAAAATGGAAGCAGCCTATAGTAGTGAAGACGATGAGGACATAGAACAGTTGATGTTGATTGGCTGTGATTCGGATGAGTATGATTTTCAAGAAGAACAAAGAGAGACAGAAGAAGAATCTAATTTTTGGAGATAGTCTCCAAAAACCTTTCACAAGCTGCAGTAAATGACTGTGCTCATCAAACGTGCAAGTGGCAATTCAGAGAAAATGTTTGTCGGACAACTGATGGAAATTGAGGATTGTCTGAAAGCAAAATTTGAGAGACGCATTGAATCAACCTCCAAATTTCGGTGGTCAAACGTTGAAGACAAGAGCATAATCCTGGGCAGCAAAATTGTCCACTTTTTACCCCCTCCTGTGTTTGACAAGCGTGGGAAATTCACTTTCCCAATGTCCTTCACCTCTTACAAAATTGGCTGAAATATGGGCATCTCATAAGGACGTTTTTAGGTTCATTGTAATCTTGATGTAATTTTAAATGGTCTTGTTATAATATAAGTATAACCTTTTTCATAATTTTTAATAAGTGTATCATTAAAAGACTGTTTTTTTTTTTAATGAAGCCTTTATTCATTTACACTTCCCCCATCCACTTGGCAACAGTTTTTAATCAAAAAGAGCTAGCAGTTTCCACTTACCCCAGAGTCAGGGGTAAGTGGAACCCACAGACGACTAAATAAAAAAATTAACCTACAGAACACACAATTCAAGCTAACATCATTTAACTTGAATTATAGTTAAGGCATATTTTAACAAACTCGCTGCTGAAATTTCATGAAGTTCTGTGAACATATGAATGGTTAATAAGAAGTTAAAGTTGCACTAGTGAAATTTGTGGTTCCATTTACCTCTATGTACCTTACTTGAAGTTTGTAGCAAACAAAATAAAAAACAACAGAATGGATCACTAATGACATCTAGGAGTAAAAATTATATGGAAATGCAGCAATTCACAGGAATGTGCTTTGTAAAACATACAAAATTGCTACAGTAAACAGAAGCAGATATATTGGGCAGGGCGCATTCAAAGTTTTTCACACACTCATAGAGACCACATCCTACATCGGAAATGTTACATGTGTCATGAATTATGGTCACAGCTGTAGTATACGCCTGCAGCAGTCACTGCAAAATTTTAAAAATAACTTATAACCCACCTGTCACACAACTGTTCACACGTGCATGTATTTCGCAGCTGAACAACACTTCCATGCCGTACAAGTAGTAAAAAAATAATGTGGCTTCAGATTTTGTCCGTTAAATATGAAGTCCACTGATTAGAGGTCCGATAAATTTAGGCATTACTGTATCAGTATTCTCAATGATACTGGAAGGAAATAAATAAGTGACAAAGGATGTGAGGAGACAGAAGATGGGACAGTCTATAGTCCATTCACGGTTATTTCCAACTTTTCTGAAGCTCTGCTAAAGTTTACTTCCACGATATTCATCTGCTTCATGCAAACAAAGCATAACTTAGTCTATAAAATTACACCACAGGGATAACGCACTGCATTCATGCGCACTCAATTCAATATTTTACATGAGAACTACTTCTTACAAGGCATTACCACACCTATTTTCTCCCCATATTTATTCATATTAATTATAAATGAAATATTATAATTTATAGGTAAAGTACTGGTAAAACTTATATTCAACAAATAATAAAGATACTTTTATGTTAACAGTAGTATAAAAAAAGCTTGTGATATATGACATATTTAGGAAACAACCAAACACGTCGTGCATGGGGTGATTTTTTAAAGGTTGATTCAAAAATGTGAAGAAACCGCGAATAGACTATACACTTACAATTGTTATAGTGANAGGTGATTTTTTAAAGGTTGATTCAAAAATGTGAAGAAACCGCGAATAGACTATACACTTACAATTGTTATAGTGAATGTACAGTCCTACACATACTTTTTTTAACAAAACACTTTTCCTTTTTCGCCTCCTCTTCCTTTTCTTTTTTTCTGGTACTTTTGACTGTATCCTTTGGGCACATTTAGTCTTACAGCTAATGGTAGATAGTTTGGCAGAGTCATTTTCTGAAATTACTATTCCTGGATTTAACTGCAACAACTGGCACTCGGGAGCATTGTTGAAACCTCTGAAAGGTTGCTCTACATCTGCATATACAATACTAATGGCATTTTCCACTTGTTGGTCTTCAACATCAAATGACGCATAACTATGCTCAAGCATTACTCTAGCTCGATCATTTATTACACTCAGAACTACATCTTTTATTTCACTGTTTTTAATTTTGGGATCTTCAATACCCTGAAAAAGAAGAAATCTTCATGTCAGGAAAGTAAATTCACCATATTTCCAGTTCTTTTACAAACAATTTTACTATCTAGATAAAACTTGCTATACAATTATTATGAACCTACAATTATTACCAACAAGCAAGAGAATTAGAACAATTCAGATTTTATAAATGTACAATATAAAGCACTATAAGCAAATGTAAGACTAAGCCATTTTTTTTTTCAAACGTCTTCAGTATTGCTTATTTATGTAAAATACCTTCACTATGGCTTATGTGCGTAATACCTAGAAGTTTTAATATGTAGTACTGAAATTTATTTAAAACTGCTACCTGTAGCTAAATGGCTATGAGCAGTAATGCGTCAAACAAAATCATCTGCAGGTTGCAAATGGCTTAAAACCACAGGTGCTCAAATTCCAAATGAAACCATGGCTGGTTCAGAATTTTTAAGCATCATGCCTGAACAATTATGGTTACTGAGAACCACATATTAACCCTTTGCACTCCTGTGATGAACCAGGTATAACATCTTTAATTTCTTATTCCAGTCTGTTAAACTATATCTCCAGTTACCAGAAAAGTGTTGCATTGCTGTTTAAACTGGTTTGGCATAGGAGAGTAAANGTCTGTTAAACTATATCTCCAGTTACCAGAAAAGTGTTGCATTGCTGTTTAAACTGGTTTGGCATAGGAGAGTAAAAGATTATTACATCCTAGGTAATCCAAACCGTTTTAACCCCACAAGAGACAAGAAGACCAGCCAAATACCTTGGCTAGTGAACAAGGACACAGTTACAAAGAGCAGCAGAGCCAGCCAAAATTATTGACAAAGGTGGAAATGGTCTTTAAAGTAATATGTCCAGATTAATGGGTTAATGGGTACTGCTGTAAAATATCGCCACTGATGGCAGAAGTTTGTGCAAGTTTGGGATATGTGGAACATGTACTCCCAGTGTTTGCAGTTGTATTTTGTTGCTAATCAAATTACCAAGAAGAAGTAACTGCAAGCAATATTCTATACTACGGCCAGACTGGAACTGTATGTGTTATTAACATTCTTGATATCCAAAGTAGTGTTAGAATATGTTCTAACCTTACTTAGAAACCCTTCTGAACCGAAGCAGATAGAAGGGATAAAATAATATTAAGTTCCATAAGCAAGAACATTGTCAGGGGGAGAACTACAGTACGTGACCAAGTGACAGAGAAGACAGAGATAATACATGATGCCCCAATGCCTACATCAAGAAGAGAACTATTAAGTGTTCCTTGGATTGCTAAATTTATATGACCACTGCTTTAACTACCAGGGTAGAGGAATCACTTACCAGCTGCTGGATTTCAAAAAACTGTGGACATGGACTTTCAGGCAACAAAATAATTCAACAGTATCCTCATTATCTATGACCCTGGGAAATCACAATTTTTGGATCAACAGTTAATTTGGCAAAAGAAGTTCCCTCACTACAATCAAGATAAAGATCAGTGCCAAAATTGATTCAATAAATGCAGTTTGATAACTGTGGTTATGTGCATGTCAAGAAAAATGCACTGCCTATAATAAAGTTTGTGCTGAATACTATACGTTCAATAACTTTACAAATGTTTGTAGACAAGCAAGCAAGGGGTAAGGATCAAATCTATGAAAAAGGTAAGCTTATACACTCTGTAACAACTGTTCATGAGCAGATGGTGGCCATAGTGACAAATATGTATCTGTAAGCTCAGTTACTAACTGGAAAGCAGACAGATTGGTACAAAAAGTTGTAGTCAACAACAGTAGATATAAAAGGCTGAAGCTCTACGAAATTCAATTTTCAATCCAACTAAATTCAATCCAAGGTGAAAAAATTTAAAATGTAAAACTAATTAATTATTTAAAAGTTTTATTAAAAATAACATTTTTAATAAAAAATTACAAATCAACTTCCAAAAAAACCAAATTCTAATAAAATTTATTTTACAAATGCTTACAAGCTTGGATTAAATTTAGCTGGATTGAAAATTTAATTTAATATAGCTTTGACCTTNTTACTTAGAAACCCTTCTGAACCGAAGCAGATAGAAGGGATAAAATAATATTAAGTTCCATAAGCAAGAACATTGTGAGGGGGAGAACTACAGTACGTGACCAAGTGACAGAGAAGACAGAGATAATACATGATGCCCCAATGCCTACATCAAGAAGAGAACTATTAAGTGTTCCTTGGATTGCTAAATTTATATGACCATTGCTTTAACTACCAGGGTACAGGAATCACTTACCAGCTGCTGGATTTCAAAAAACTGTGGACATGGACTTGCAAGCAGTATGAGACCTTTCAGGCAACAAAATAATTCAACAGTATCCTCATTAACTATGACCCTGGGAAATCACAATTTTTGGATCAACAGTTAATTTGGCAAAAGAAGTTCCCTCACTACAATCAAGATAAAGATCAGTGCCAAAATTGATTCAATAAATGCAGTTTGATAACTGTGGTTATGTGCATGTCAAGAAAAATGCACTGCCTATAATAAAGTTTGTGCTGAATACTATACGTTCAATAACTTTACAAATGTTTGTAGACAAGCAAGCAAGGGGTAAGGATCAAATCTATGAAAAAGGTAAGCTTATACACTCTGTAACAACTGTTCATGAGCAGATGGTGGCCATAGTGACAAATATGTATCTGTAAGCTCAGTTACTAACTGGAAAGCAGACAGATTGGTACAAAAAGTTGTAGTCAACAACAGTAGATATAAAAGGCTGAAGCTCTACGAAATTCAATTTTCAATCCAACTAAATTCAATCCTAGGTGAAAAAATTTAAAATGTAAAACTAATTAATTATTTAAAAGTTTTTAATAAAAATTCTATTACATTTTTATTAAAAATAACATTTTTAATAAAAAATTACAAATCAACTTCCAAAAAAACCAAATTCTAATAAAAGTTATTTTACAAATGCTTACAAGCTTGGATTAAATTTAGCTGGATTGAAAATTTAATTTAATATAGCTTTGACCTTTTATCTTTTAAGTGTACTCTAGTAAATTTCAATTTTTAAACAAAAAAAAAATATATATATTAAACATTTTAATTCAATAGCCATTTCTAAACTAAAAAAAATATTTATGAAAAATTTAATAAAATAATATAGTAATCATTTTATGAAATTCAAATATAAAACTATGCCAAAGAAAATTCAATATTATGCATTGGTCGATCTTTTTTAGTTTTTACTAAACCTTAATAAAAAAACATATTAAACTTTTTCATTCATAATTTATACATTTTTATTTCAATAATTTTAACATATTTTTTTTACCATACATTATTGTATCCATAATTTCAAAATTATGTTTTATATTTTTTATTTAACTATAACTTTATTTGTTTTATAACCTTAATTGAGTTATTTAATTTGTTGGGAATTAAATCCTTTTCTTATAAAAAAACAACATTTATTTAAAACAAAAATGATAAAAAAAATTAAATTATTTTTTTAAAAATGTTGAGAGTATTATGTATTTTATAAATTTCAAAAAGTTAAAAACTACCAAGAAACAAAAGCTGTCAAAAAATTTAACAAAATATCAAAAAACTAAAATTCACAAAAAAAAAATTTGAAATAAAAATTATTTTCAAGAATATTTTTTCATGCAAATAATAAGATTAAATGTGGATATTATTAACATTTACATCAGAAAGAAGTTTTACAACATGTGGGAAATTAAATCTATTTATTTTTACTTTACCATTGTATGAAAATATCATCCAATAATGAATTCAAATTCATCAGAATTAATTTTATTATACCATCTTGATTAAATCACTTTAAACTTATTACCTAACTCAACAACAATTTTATAATAATTTACAGTAAATATAAAATAAATACTTGTAATCAAATAACAACCAACTTTTAACTCTCAACTTTTTAAAAAAATTTAATTTTATTAATGTTGTTAAGTTTTTTAAAAACTTTTGTTTGTTCATTTAATATAAAGAATTACTTAAAAATATATTTTTTTATTTGAATGAAAAATTTATGAATAGATCTAAGAATATTTATAAAACTAACAATACATTTTGCTGATTCATTCAAATNATTTGAATGAAAAATTTATGAATAGATCTAAGAATATTTATAAAACTAACAATACATTTTGCTGATTCATTCAAATCACTTACTTTTAACACTTAATAATATAAAAAATTATGCAACTTCAGGTTTATAAATTACCTTATATTTTATTAGTTGTAAACAAATTGATATAATAAAAATAATAGATGTTGATAATAATCCAAGAATAATATAAACAATATTTTTAGCAAATCCTTCATTCATTTAATGATATAAATAATTATACATCTTCTGTAATCTTTTCTTTCAATTGATCATAGGTAAGATTTCTTTTACTTATGAATATTACATTGCATATAATGTTTGCAGGTACATTTTTATTAAAATCACCACTAATTTTGATACTTCTAAAATTGTGATNATTACATTGCATATAATGTTTGCAGGTACATTTTTATTAAAATCACCACTAATTTTGATACTTCTAAAATTGTGATATAATACGATACTCTTGATGAAAGAAGTCAACATCAAAATCTAAATTCCAATTTTCTTTAGGAAAATTTTTTAATTTCTTCCACTTATAACACAAATATTTCTCACAGCAAAATGATTCAGCACAGAAGCATGAACATACTGTTCCGCATGACCTTTTCTATTAGTTTGAAAACCAACTATTACATAATCAGACATATGAAATTAAAGATTAAATTGATCCTACATATTAAAATTAAATGTTCTTGTATCTTGAGGAACAGCTTTTTCCAAAAATTACCAATAATTAAAGCTAATAGAAGCTATTGGATTCTAATTTTTTATTTTATAGAACTAGCTGTATTTCCTTCATATTCTACAATTGGCCACATAATTTCTTTCTAATCTTTGAATAACAATTTTTCCTTTGATATTTGCAACCATTCATTATTGAGTGTTGTGCATGTTGTCCCCCTGCTAGGTTTTTGAACAAAATTCTTTTGAAATTTAAAACTTGAATTACTCGCAAACGGTAGGGGTTACGGTGTTTACACAAGGCAACCTTTGTCATCAATTGGAACATGCGGATTCATATTCCATCAATAAAATCAGACATATGCTATTGCATCATGTCGATTGCTTGCAATAAGATTGGTAACCATTATTATTTCCATGAATTAATTTGTTGACAGTGACAGATTTTGTGGTGTTTGTAGATCATTTTACACTTACACATTATCCAGAAATGCAGTGTTCCATCTTACATATTTTCTACAATATCTGTAATAATCTGGTGTGTCAGGTCCAACTTTAACAATGTGTACTGCCCTTGGGAGTCGATTTAGACCAAAAGGTCGTATGTATGTTTTCAACCTCTTTTTTTGTCATTAACCTGCAGCCGAAGTTTGTCAGTCGAATTTAGATACATCCTGTATATCTAAAACCAGATTCTAAATCTTCTGGCAATTGGGGAAATTTATTATTTGTTAGTCCTGGTTGTTTTCTTCGAAAATTTCATTCATCTAATTGAACATAATAGACTTTATCATAAAATATAAAAGTGTTACCATTATAAGAATTAAAAACAGTATTTATTTTGCTGTTATAATTTATTCCAATAGAATATAATGTCATTGAAAATCCTTGAATAAGATTTAAACTTAGATAATCAATCATATATATTTTATAATCTATTATCATAACTATTTCTCCTGTGAGTCTTTGGTAAATATGAAAACTATTAAATTTTTTGGCAAATATGTTAACCAATCTGTTATTAGAATTAGATTATTATATATTGCTTTATCTATCTAATTGTTTATCCAAACATATGTATTATAAAATATATAAAATTGATCATCAATATTAAGAGCGTGCATCACACGCTCGTCAAATAGTCTGTCAAGACTCGGAGGATTATGCAGGCATTATAGCATGTGGATCATTTCCGATTGAACAGTACAGGAGGTAAAGTGTTAATGAAGGGTCCTAGTGTTCAACATTGTTAAAAACCGATTGATAATTCCATAAACACTGCNTCCTTGAATAAGATTTAAACTTAGATAATCAATCATATATATTTTATAATCTATTATCATAACTATTTCTCCTGTGAGTCTTTGGTAAATATGAAAACTATTAAATTTTTTGGCAAATATGTTAACCAATCTGTTATTAGAATTAGATTATTATATATTGCTTTATCTATCTAATTGTTTATCCAAACATATGTATTATAAAATATATAAAATTAATCATCAATATTAAGAGCGTGCATCACACGCTCGTCAAATAGTCTGTCAAGACTCGGAGGATTATGCAGGCATTATAGCATGTGGATCATTTCCGATTGAACAGTAAAGGAGGTAAAGTGTTAATGAAGGGTCCTAGTGTTCAACATTGTTAAAAACCGATTGATAATTCCATAAACACTGCNCAGGAGGTAAAGTGTTAATGAAGGGTCCTAGTGTTCAACATTGTTAAAAACCGATTGATAATTCCATAAACACTGCATTAAAAATGTAATTTTCCGACCATTTGAAATAGATTTAAAGATGAGCACTGTGCAAATCTCCATTTCATCTAATAGGATCAACCTTCCATTATTAACAAGAAACTTTGCTTTGTCCTCCATTGTCACTGCGGAAAATTTTGAGTAATCATTCAAGAACTAGTACACTACACACACTTCTAACATGTTGGAGGTACACAGAAACGCTGTAAGCTGATAACTCGAAGCGACTTGCCGCTTGGCATCATAAACTCATATTATTATTCCCTTTTTACTTCAATTTATGGCGTGTGCGTATGCACACACAAACGCAGATGTTATACAGCAGCTGAGTTAGGCCTGCTGTGATGCACACTCTTAAGAAAATGATTTATATTTTTGTAGGCACAAAGATCTGGTGAATATTGAATATAAGGCCCTCCACTCTTAGGCACTGGAAAACAATTAGTTTATGGTTTCCCATAAATACTTTGTATATTTTCAATATTAATTTGAGCTGGTTCAAAATTATTAGTATTATGTAATGGATACATATTAAAATTTGAATCATAAATATGATGTAAACCTAAAGAATTATCAATTTCATGAACCAAAACAGGTAACAAACTAATTTTATCATCTGGTACTTGATTATTTTTAATATACCATTGTTCATTTTTATTTATATGAATTTTAATTAATTTATTTGGTTGTGTTGGAAAATAGGCATGACATAATATTTTATCTTTTAAATTAAATGCACAAGTTATTGATGGTTATTTGGTATCTATGAATACCTTGTTTAAATGATAAAAAAATATCTGGATTATTAATATCATGAATAAATTTTAAAATTATATGTTTTTTCCAAACTTTAAGAGCTTTTTCTATTAATTGAATAACTGTATTATTGCTAAATGCAAATTAATGTTAAGCCACATCTTGGTTTACTTATTAACTTTAATGTTTATTCATCTAATGAACCACTTATTGTTAAGTTGACGCTACTAGGCCACCTATGTAGTTAAATTACTTTGGTGCAGACTAAGTGCACCTGTAGTTGTTGCGTTAGGGGTAAACAAATACTCTTATTCTCCATTATTTAACACACCAGTATTTTATTGGTCTGAAGGTTACATAGGTATTTACACACACTGGTGAGACTGAGCCCCCCTGCAAGTCGTAGGCCTGAAGGGCTGGTGGGCTGAATACTATGCGTCGGGGAAGGTTGTTGAAGGGAGACGTTTCTCTACTTATCTGTGACTGCGGCTTTTGGTGAGTTGTCTTCGTTGGTAGCTGAGGCATGGTGAGTTGGGTGGCCCATTGTCAGGCCCTCGGACTGGCTCTCGTTGGCGTGCTGTACTCAGCTGGCTTCTTCCTGCGGCTTTGACTGACTCTCTCGGAAGTCCGGGATGGGTTTCCCGGGACTTGTGCTTTCTCTGCGACCTCGGCTGGCGTTACTCGTAGGAGAGCACGTCTCCTCGGCTGCGGCGACGTCCACAACGGTCCGACTCGCGTTTCTGACTTCCCCACCTCGGAAACTGCCACTAGGTTTTCGGAAATGAACTTATAAGTTCTCGGCACTTCTACTGGGTTTGTCTCTGGAATTTACACATGAAGTTTCGGCTGTATCTGGGTTCTCTCCCCTGTGATGTCACTATTGACTTACTGACTGACTGACTGCTTGCCTCGTCGCCATACGGCGCATGACTACGATGGCGCCTCTCGGTCTGGGCCTGCCACTCGTTTTCGGGAATTTACTCATATTCTCGGCACTGTTCTCGTCACAGGAACGATTACTCCTGTGTCTGCTTCGCCTCTCGTTTTGACGGAACACCTAACTCGTCACGCGGCTGTACCGCCGAACTACTCCCGTCTCGGCTGGCGATAATTGACTCGGCCGGGATCCGAACCCGGCCTCGTGATATGACTGCCTCTCGCACTAACTGCCTTCTTTGCCTCACATCGCGGCTGCCGAACAACTCCTTTCCGTCACGGCTGAACAACTCATCGTGAACAACTGATGCCGAACAACTGACCACAACTGATCCCCTTCCTTGGCTGCGTCTGAATTTAACCCGTCTCCCGATATATTCAAGTTAGCTGTCAGCAGTTTCTTGAGAGAGAAATCGGGAAATCCCCTGTGTACCTCGCACGTTTTTTGTGTAGGATTTCGTGTCTCATCAGCGGCTTGCGCGCTCCAACTGGGATGGAGGGAAGGGGGGGTGCGGCAGGCGTCTCGGGGATTCCTGGGAGCTGTGTCTGCACTAATTCTCGTCGGGGGCTCCCCTGGATTCCTTCGTCGAGGGCTTATATCAGCTATTTCTAGGGACTTTTCCTGTTTCTCTCAACTTCAGGATATCTCCGAGGGGTGTGAATACAGCGAAATGCCTATCCCATTTATCCGTCACGCGTCAAAGTTACATTGTTCTTGATATATTTTTTAAAGTTTCTGTATACCCTGTTTGATCGATTATTGGTTCTCATAATCAATATTTAATAAACCATATGTATTTAAATAATTTATATCACACAAAGTTTGGTATGGAAATTAAAAAAAGTTATTAATTTGAAGACTGCTAGAATAAATATTTAATTTATGCAACATAAAATATTTAAATGTTTAATCTTATTTCTGTATTTACCATCATTATTTTTTTATTCATATATTGTAATAAATTCAAAATTTTTATCCTAACATTTTACACAAATTTTTTTTAATTTATCATAAGACATATCTACAGCAACAAAATCATTATAATATGTTTTAAATTTTATCATATTATCTACATATACATTAAAAATGTTGTATTATCTCTTACTAATTGTTTTGGAATTTTTGAATAAGTTTCATCTAAATAAAAGCAATCAATATTTTTATGTCTTCCTCTAGTAAAATATTCTCTTATATCATCTTGATTTTCTAATACAACATCATCAAATATATATACTGAATTATCTTCACATTCATCTAAACGAATTATCTTTATTCATTACTATTTAAAAAAATAACCAATTTGTTCTTTAATTTTTTTACTTAGTTTTTACAAATCATCTATTAATTTAGTATATTTTTCTNATATGTTTTAAATTTTATCATATTATCTACATATACATTAAAAATGTTGTATTATCTCTTACTAATTGTTTTGGAACTTTTGAATAAGTTTCATCTAAATAAAAGCAATCAATATTTTTATGTCTTCCTCTAGTAAAATATTCTCTTATATCATCTTGATTTTCTAATACAACATCATCAAATATATATACTGAATTATCTTCACATTCATCTAAACGAATTATCTTTATTCATTACTATTTTAAAAAATAACCAATTTGTTCTTTAATTTTTTTACTTAGTTTTTACAAATCATCTATTAATTTAGTATATTTTTCTNTAAAAAATAACCAATTTGTTCTTTAATTTTTTTACTTAGTTTTTACAAATCATCTATTAATTTAGTATATTTTTCTGGATTTAAATTCTTTGAACAAACATAAAATTTAATTCAACCAACCATATTCATATAAAATTAATCATCAAATTAGTTTTGATGATTATATTATATGATGATGATGATNTAATTCAACCAACCATATTCATATAAAATTAATCATCAAATTAGTTTTGATGATTATATTATATGATGATGATGATGATGATGATAATAATATTATAGCTGTAATATTATCTGGTAATAAATCAACATTTTTTTCCATTTATTAAAACACTAATTCCCTAANTAATTCAACCAACCATATTCATATAAAATTAATCATCAAATTAGTTTTGATGATTATATTATATGATGATGATGATAATATTATAGCTGTAATATTATCTGGTAATAAATCAACATTTTTTTCCATTTATTAAAACACCAATTCCCTAANGATAATATTATAGCTGTAATATTATCTGGTAATAAATCAACATTTTTTTCCATTTATTAAAACACCAATTCCCTAATCAACTTTCTTTATTTAATAAACAATTTATTTATATATATAGATCAATAAAGTATTCAAGTTAACGAGTTTTAGTTCTTTATTAAAGAAAAATTCTTCATTATGATATTCTTCATTATGAACATTATATTTCTTTAAGTAGATTTCATGCAATATTTAACACCAAATATAAAAAATTATAAAATTAAAGTTAATAATAAAATTAATAATTTTTTTCCAAAACACCAATATCATATTGAATTATTAGAAAAAACTATAAATTTGTATGAACTATTTAAAATGAATAATATTGTTTTAAATACAAATAATATAGCAAATAGAATAAATATTAACAGTAAATATGGTATAAAACTACATGATCGATTATGAGATATATTAGGTTTTGAAAAAAATTAAATTATTAAGAATTATTATTCAAAAATTCCTAATTTCAATTCTTTAAAAATATAAATGTCCACTGTAGTTTAGCTTATGGAATGTTTATAAAATATAAATAATTAAATAATTTAGAAACTGATATCATAGCTAGGTTTGAACCAAAAACAATGTTTGGATTTCATGATTCAATTATATACTTATGAGCCTGCTTATCCTTTTTTTTTATAAAATTAATAATCAAAGGTTTAATCATATTGTTTTATAAATTAGAGATGGAAATAATTTAATTGATTTCAATGATCAAGAATTTGAAAAAAAAATTTTTATTAAACTTTTATTTATATATATGGATCAAATTATAGAGCTTTTAAAACAATGGAAAACAAAATATAAAATTATAAAAGCAGAGTGATTTTAATGAAAAATATTATTTGCTTAATTAAGAAATATATTTTTTAATTAATAAAAATTAGTTAAAATCTAAGAAATTTTCTGGTTTTATAAATTATACCTGGTGTGACTTAGATTGTTGCAAAGAACCAAATAAAAATTATGTGTCCGATTTTAATTTAGTTTTAAATTTGAAAATTATACTTGGTTTATTTTCGTTGAATAATTATTTTTATTTAAAATAATAATATGTAATATTTGAGGATATTTATTATAAATATAATTTTATTTACCATTAAATTATTTTATAAAGCGATCTAATAAATTGAATTGATATATAACAATATTTTTCTAATAAACTTCCTTTTGGCATTCTCGAAAAAAAATTTCTGAAAGTGTTTTGCAACATAATTTATTTAAATTTATTTTTTATATTTAAGTTTTTTTTTACTATAGAACTATTTAAATATAGTGAACATATTAAATTGTCAAAATTTATTTCATCTTCAAATTCTTTTATAAACTCTTTAGATGTTTATTTTTTTTTTTTTCAAATTATGATCTATAGTCCCAATCAGTATTACTTTTTTTCAATCTCAAATCTAGAATTAGTAGCATATTTTATACTGTCATTAGTTAAAACTCCTTTAGATTTTATTTTTTTTTACTAACCTTATAAGCNGAATTAGTAGCATATTTTATACTGTCATTAGTTAAAACTCCTTTAGATTTTATTTTTTTTTACTAACCTTATAAGCACAAATTTTTGTACCTAATCCAACAATTTCTTTCACCATTTTTCCATTATATATATTATTTATTGGATAATCACTAGTATAAAATTAATTTAATATTTCTTTCATATTGGTATACAAATCATTTGTTTTTATATTATATATTTAAAAATATGTATACGTATTGATAATATTATTCTATATTTTCTTTATATTTTGGTTCTGTGACCCTATAATGAAAATTACACTTTAATTCTTTAGAAACTTCTAAAATTGATAATCCAATATAAACTGGTTTATCAAATTTTATTGTAGTTTTATGCATATGAACTGTACTACCTAAATCTTCACTAAAAAATAGTAGCTTTATTAAAATTAAGTTAAGAAACTAATGTTTTAAATTTTTAGACTTATTTATTAAGTTATATGTTGTCTTTTCATTATATTTTTCATAGTTTTACCATAAAATGAATAGACCATTAATTTAAAAAAATCTTTTCCAAAATCTTTTGCTGCTTTTGTTCTCATTTGTGTAACAATGAATATATTTTTAAGCCAATGTAATTTTATGAATATTTTTTAATATTAAACCATTCTCTAAAAATAATTTCAAAGTTTTATCATGTAAAACATATTTTTGTTTATTTCATCAAGTTATTTTTTCTTTGGTTCTAGCGGTAATGGTAAATCATTATGATTATTATATAATTCGTTACGATATTCTAAATCAACTTATAAAGTTTTATCCATGATCGGAATCATCTTTGATATTCTATATATCTTTTGTCCAAAATTGTAAATTAAATGATGGAAAACCATTGAAAATCACCATATGGTAACTATTGTGACATTGCCTATCAATATAAATTATTTGCATCCCGATATATTTAATAATTTGAATCTTAATTTATATTTTTTATCATAATATCCTAACATTTATTATTTGTTTAACATATATTTTACAACATTGTTAAATTCTGTCCCTAATACACTTTTCTAAAAATAAAATCATATCATAATTGTGTTGCAAATCTAATTTAATTGCAGTTAGTTTTAACATAGCATCCCAAGATAATCCAGGAGCTGTATTATACCAAGAAGGAATTAATTTTTTTGTTTTTAAACTAACATCTCTAAAATTTTCAAATGTATCAGCTAAAATAAATACAGCTGATTTATTATATAATTTGGTGTATTGTCATACATTTTTATATTAAATTTTTCCCACATATTTTTTACATGATTAAAATCTTCATCACTTATGTGTTTTGTTTAATTTTGAATAAAATTCATTTTTTGGTGGTAATTCTGTTTCTTAACNTAAAATCTTCATCACTTATGTGTTTTGTTTAATTTTGAATAAAATTCATTTTTTGGTGGTAATTCTGTTTCTTAACCATTTTTCTTTAGAATCCATATATTCATAAAGATAAACACCTTTTTATAATTATTTATCTAATCGCTCATTTTAAAAATATTTTGCTGTTTCCACACATTGTTCTTTTTTAAGATGCATAGATAATTGATCTAAACATAAACTCATAAAATTAAATGTCTCTAAAAATTCTAGTTTTAATTATTAAATCTAATTATTTATTTTCAAAATATTTTGCCATTTCTATAAATTGTTCTTTTTTAAGATTTTTAGATAATTGATTTAAACTTAAACCAATAGATGTGAATGTTTCCAAATTTTTAAATTATAAACCATTTTTAACTGTTACCAAAAGAAATATATTTTCCTTCATTACTAGGTATTAAATTAATATTTTTACTTTAGTTTGCTAATTGTTAATTAAATAGATGACAGCATAGCCTGATAAATTATGAAGATATATTGGCATAGATGATAGATTTTGATGATTTATATTACAATATTAATAAGCAGCTCCTCTTAATATTTCCAGTCAAATGGTCATGATCTTTANTCATCCCATACGTCTTTTCGGTTACGCGCGCCCGCTGCCGTTACAAATGACCGCGCGCCCGCTTGAAGGTTAACTGTTACCAAAAGAAATATATTTTCCTTCATTACTAGGTATTAAATTAATATTTTCACTATAGTTTGCTAATTGTTTAATAAATAGATGACAGCATAGCCTGATAAATTATGAAGATATATTGGCATAGATGATAGATTTTGATGATTTATATTACAATATTAATAAGCAGCTCCTCTTAATATTTCCAGTCAAATGGTCATGATCTTTAACATTTTGTATCTTATTTTTAATAAAGTCATTATAATTTTTAATTTGGTTTTCATAATATTTTAATAATTTTTTTGGTTTTTCATTTAATTAATTTTTTATTTATCGTATTTTGACAAATATCCTATTTTATTTTTACATATGAAATATAATTTTTAAGATTTCTAGGTAAAACATTAAATTTTTCTTCCATAATATAAGTTTTTATTTCTTTTATTAGTTATTTTTTTATTTCAATTATATTTTCTTAAATTTTCTTAGTTTCTTGTGATTCTCTTATTATCATTTCAATAAAAAAACTTTTGTCACATTTTTACCTTAATGTTTTTATAATTATCATTAAAATATTTTATATAATTAGAAAAATTCTTAGATTCGTGTTTTTTATATTTTATTTGGTTTACATGTATTCATATTTTTTAATAAACATTTAAAATCAGCATTAGAAAAACAAAAGGAACCTTAAATAAACAATTACAATTTTTGAAATATAATTTTTCTTAAAAATTTATNAAAATTTTACATTTATATTCTTACTGCCTCATTTGTTTAGCAATATTCTTCATGTTAATTTAATTCTTCTTTAAAATTAAACATTGTTAAACATCTATCAGAAGGAAATTTTTTCTTATGATTGTTATATTGTGATGAAATTTAATTGATAAATTTTAATCCAACAATAATTACATTTATTATCATTTGTAAAATGCAATAAATTTGTATGTTTATCATTTTTATGATTTGTTATTTTCAAAGGCTATATATCTAATTTTTCATCGAAAGAATTAACATTTACAGAAAAATAAACTTGTTTTTTTTTAATTTAGGTATATCATTGATTTTCATTGCTATTTCAAATTTTTCCCATATTTCATCAATTTCTAAACTAATATTTATATGTTTAAAAACTCTCTTGACATGGTCTGTTGCAAGCTATAAAGCTGACTTATAGAATATAGAAAACATTTTTGATCATTATATTTTATGTTTACACAAGCTTCTTTATTTTAAATTTTATTTGATAATTCTAGTTTTGATGAAGCCTTTATTGTATTATATTTACTAGCACATAGTTCCTAGTTATTTATTGAATGTAGTGACCAACAAGAGCCTCATGCTTCAAATTATATTTTTGTTAAAATATCATCAGATTTATTATTTTTAGTTTCATCTAAATTACTTGATTAATAAATTATTGAGTTTTTCTTGTATATAATGATTATTTTTAATATATGAATCATTAAACATTGAATTTAATTTTATAGCATTGTTAACTTTTGAAGTATTATTAATTCTGTTGATAATTTCTTCTTTAGTTGATTGTAAAAATTCATAAGGATATACATAGATTTCAATCACAAGTGTTTGTATTCTAGATTTAAAAGCTGTATCTTTTCTTATATTTTCTTTTCTATATTTAAATTTTGAAGATATGTGTTATCAATTCTTAAAATTGGAATATAAAATTTTTCTATTTTAATTTGAATATAAAAAAATTTTCATCTAAATCAATAAAAGGGTTTTGTTTAGTCATTTGTTTTAATCTTTTTGGAAGTATTTCATAGAACACTTTATTAGTGATTATATAGTATTTTTTGCTAAAAATTGTAATTCATGTATTAAATTTTTTTTTTTTTATTTATAACAAATTGGGTCACTTTTTTAAATGAATTTCTCTTCGATTTAAAGTAAATTTAATTAATTCTGTACATTTTTGTTTCAAAAATTTTTTATTCTAGCCATTGTAAAATTATTTAGATATTTTAACCATTTTTTCAGAGTTTGTACATTTACAACAGAATTAGCTCTTGATGTTCAGTTTGTAACATCAGAGTCACCAAAATTGTGACTGGAAATTACAGCTTGGTTTGCTCAATCGGTAAGACACATGAAACTTAAAAAAAAAAGCGCCAAATAAATATAAAATAAAGTCAAGTCTCGGTTGTTACTGTAATTGTATTTAATATTCAAAAGAAACAGTTCACACAGAAGCTTCAAGTAGGCAGAGTCACCAACAGTCAGTTTCACCAGATAAAAAAACAAAGAGCAGCGCCGCAGTAGTTAATTTATTATTCACGTCATTGAAAGCTTGCATCGCATGAGGAATTATGANAGCGCCGCAGTAGTTAATTTATTATTCACGTCATTGAAAGCTTGCATCGCATGAGGAATTATGAAGGCAGGAGGGATGTCAGTTCCCTCCTGGCACCCTAGCAACCTCCCACACCGACAGAGAAATAATTGAACAGGATAAAGTTTGCAGGTGTGTGGGGATATTTGCCACCTCGATGTGGCCTCTTCGGGAGCTGGTTGTCTACTGTTTTTCTTTGCTAGCGGGTGGCAGGCACACAGGGTATAATTCACACCGTGCCTACCCCCACTCCTCGCCCCTGGGTACCAAAAGCGTAACCAAATAAGGGCATAGCATTGGCCGGAATACCTCTCCCCACGCCATGCCGAACTGCGTCGTAGTAAAATTATAATCAAACTTCTAAAACAAAAACTGTCTACTGCAGTTGGAAAGATTCTATCTACTAATGCTAACGCGAACAAAAACTAAGATTTCAGAAAAGGCAAACGTGTGCCCAATAAATATACTAAAAATACTTCAAACCCTGATTAAATATTACAAAGCCTCACAAAATGAAAGAAAAATGAACCAAGTATCCCAATAATTATTATTACTGCATCATTACAAGTTTTTATATCATTTAACCATTCTTGTATTTGTTGTTCATAATTTTTTTTTAAATTTTATATTGCCATATTTACTACAAAAATTTATTTTAATAAAAAATTATATTTCAATATTTAAATTGAAAATATTTTTAAGCAGGTAAGTCTTTATTATTTTTAAAATAATTTTTAGTGTATTCATTAGTACANATTTAAATTGAAAATATTTTTAAGCAGGTAAGTCTTTATTATTTTTAAAATAATTTTTAGTGTATTCATTAGTACACGTTTACTTTTATGTGAATATTTATCTCTGGTTTTAGGATGAGAAGAAAATTATTAAATATATTTTGTTTCTTCAAATTGTTTACATTTTTTGTTAAAGAATTAACTGGGTAAATTATATTTTGATGTAATTTTGTTGTTTTGTTTTTTTCTAAATAATTTTTATAAATATCTTTTCCACAATCACAAAGTACTTTAGCTTGAATTATTTTATTATATTTATAATTTTCTCTTTGGTATTCACTAACACAAGTTTTACATTTATTAATATGCTTATATTTTTTATTTTTATGCAATTGTAAAAATTTAATTTTACCACACTTTTTTGCATTTTTTGTTAGGTTATCCGTTTATTTAATTCTATTTCTATTAATAATTTTTTTATAAAGGATTTAATTCTCAATAAGTTACATAACTCAATTGAGTTCATAAAACTAATTTAGTTAGAGTTAAATAAAAAAATTATAAAACATCTAATTTTTAAATTATGTATAGACTGTATGATAGAAAAATTTCATGTGTTTTGGATGAAAGTTTTACAATTACTTGTTAAAATTATTGAAAATAAAGATTTAAAAGTTAAATATATGTTATAAAGGTTTAGTAAAAACTAAAAAGATCAATCAAATGCATTGTATTCAATTTTCTTTGGAATAGTTTTTTATTTAAATTTTATGAAATTATTAATACATTTTTTTTATTAATAATTTTCTTAGGTCTAGAAACTGCTATTAAATTTGGTTTTCAAAAATCTTTTTTTTTTTTTTGCTAAAAAATATTGAAATTTACTACAGTAGATATAAAAGGCAGACGTTTGATCAAATTAAATTTTTAATCGAAGCTTGTAAGCATTTATAAAATAACTTTTATTAGAATTTGTTTTTTTGGAAAATGATTTTTTTTATTGAAATGTTTACTTTTATTTAAAAAAAACATTACTAAAAAATGTATTGAATAATTTTGAGTAATTAATTTGTTTTTAAAAAATTTTTACCTTGGGTTGAATTTAGTTGCATTGAAAATTTAATTTGGTTGAGTTTCGGCCTTTTATATCTACTAACAAAAAATATGTGGTAGGTTTTTAAGTTAAATTCTGGAGCATAAACATTAGTGTTGTCATTGTAAATGTACAGAGAAAAAACTATCCTGTCTTATAAAGATCAGAATTTTAGAACACAGGTATTGGGCAAAATGTAATTGCTGTGTATGTTGTTTGAGTAGATGGAAGTACTGTACATGTGCCATTTATGGTGTTGGATGTTGTCAATCAGCCTGCATTGTTGGGTCTAAATGACTGTGTAAACTAAACTGAATTGCTGGTTTGCAGAAGGTAAAAAGGCTCGTGTTAACACAATGACTGATGTGATAAGCAAGTATAAAGGTGTGTTTAGCAGTTTAGGTTATTTTCCTTCATGTCACAACATAACGCAAGAGGAAGAGAATAGACCACAAATAGAGGCTACAAGGAGGGTACCCTATGGTCTTGAGGGCAGACTAAAAAAGAAATTTGAGTACTTGTGAGTCTTTACATGTGATTATGAAAGTTGAAAAACCATCTGAATGGCTAAATCCATTAGTTGTCACAGAAAAACCCAACAAAGACTTGCATTTATGCCTTGATCAACCACTATCTGAAACTAGTAATCAAGAGAGAGCACTTTGTTATACCAAAAGCTGAGGATATTGCAGAAAAAATGAGTGGCAATAGTTTTTTCACAGCACTTGACATGAAAGATGAGTATTAGTAGGTACACCCGGACATAAGCAGTGCAGATTTATGTGTTTTTGGAATACCATGTGCCTGTGACATAGCATCGTAAATCCTCGGAAGTCAGAAAGCATACTTTTCCGATTTACCAGGCTGCAGCAACTGTGTGTTAGACACTTACCCAGCGTCGGCGTGTGGTGGGCCAGCCTTACGTCTGCCTCATTGTGGTGCTATGTCATTACTGACATGCCCGGTGGTGGGGTGGGTCTTCCAGTTCCCCCCTTTTCTCTTCCCCCTCACCATTCTCAGCACGAGTGGTCGTCATGGAGATGTCTTCGACGTGTCATGACATCATGCAAGTTTTGAATTAGATTGGATGGAAGACTATGAAACCTTATTGGAGCACTTGACAGGGAGGACTGAGTGTATACCAGACTATTTATGGAGGTGGTTGTCGGGGACTGCTTGTCGGGGAGAACTATGGGGGCAGGCATTGGGGTCGTCACAATATCAGGCTATTTAAAGATATGTAAATTACTAATAATTTGTAATATATTGCATTATGGGTGTGTGTATATATATACAGTGTATATATATATATATATATATATGTTTTTAATCGGTCCATATTTTTTATATCAGTTTTTCTTTAATTTATAAAAGGGGGATAAATTATATGTATTATTACTGTTTAAAACTAATATATTTTTGTATATCTTTTGTAATTGTAAATTTGTTGGGCAAGTTGCCAAAGATAAAAAGGCAAAATATAAACCAAAAAGTTGTCTTTTTACGCATTTAATTTCTCATGACTGTTACTATATTCAATAATTGGGGTGATGCAACGACAAATGCTAATTTTGGGAATCTCAGCTGATCAGACATCCAATGATGGTGTTAGATGGAATGGAGACAAGAGAGCATGTTCCTTGTCATGTGGTGAGTGATTTTCTCAGAGTGCTCCAAGCAGTTTATGCCACTCCACATAACAGGTTGGTGCGTGACGGCCTTGGGAATGGGACATCATGCCAAAGTAGGGTGCATTTGTTTCTGCGCAAGAAATTGCGCTTGTAGAGGGTGGATTCTACTGTGGAGGCATCTGGATTATGGCTCGTCTGCCTCGCACAGGTTCCTTAAATAATGTCGGGTGCCTATTGGGCACAGTCTGTGAGGGCAAGGTGATGTCTCCGGGCGTTGGGTACACGTGGTTGAGCTGGCATTGTTTGCCCTCGACAGTCGCTGGCTCGGACCTGCTGCCTTCGGCTCCGGCTAGAGCGGGCAGCTGGGCAGACTAGCTCGGGAGTCACCTGTCGGTGGTTGAGGTGCTGGCTGGCCGGCCGGAACATGGTTGGCTGGTGCTGGAAT
>NQII01000628.1:0-18594 GCA_002778355.1 Clitarchus hookeri | reverse complement strand
GGGGGGGGGGATGACGTGACTTTCTTTCATTACATTGGTGCTGGTCTTGGAGGCGGCCAGTCTGGGTTCGACTCACTCGGGGCACATGATGATGCGAAGTTGAAAAGAATATTGTAAAGAAGTGTCCTGCGTCAAGATGAAATCTGCACCAATCTGCTTTCATTCCATCAAACTCTATTGTTAAGAATTGGTTTTGGTAAGTATTTGTGTTGTGAGAAGTGGAATTCATTCGGGTACATTAAAATGCCCAAAGTGTTTGGTTTGCGTATTACTATAAAATGACCTCTGCAGGTACGGTGTGCACTGCTTGGATCTACCATTTAACCAAGGAAACGCTGCACAGCATCTTGTCCGACACTACACTTAAGGTTGCGGAGGGTGATTCCAGTGATGCGTTGTATATACTACTGCAGAATTTGGTGCTGGAGGAGGGTACTATGGAGCCCGAAGGAGGACAGGGTGTGTCTGTTCCAATTTTTATGGTCCTTAAGATTATACTGACTACTATAGATAGCCATATTCCGTGTCAAGTGTGGTAGTTTGCATGAAATAGTTAAATTTTTTGTAGATTTGTTTTAAGTAGTTGTCATAAAACTGTGTGAACCAACTGTTATTTATGGTGCTGTGTTATTAAAAGTTCCTAAAGAATTACAGCCCGTACTTAGTCTGGTAATTGCCATTAAGAGGGAGTTTGCATTATTAAGTCAGTTTTTGTTCCAGCAGATTGGTTTTCCTAATGATACAGTAATCATAATTATCAAGATACTTGGTTCATTTTTCTTTTGTTTTACGAGGCTTTATAATATTTAATCAGGATTCAAAGTATTGTTAGTATATTTATTGGACACATGTTTGCCTTTTCTGAAATCTTAGTTTTTGTTCGCGTCAACATTAGCAGATAGAAGCTTTCCAACTGCAGTAAACAGTTTTTGTTCTAAAAGTTTGATTATAATTTTACTACAACGCAGTTCAGCATGGCGTGGGAAGAGGTATTCCGGCCCATGCCATGCCCTTATTTGGTCACATTTTTGGCACCAGGGGTGAGGAGTGGGGGTAGGCACGGGGCGACTTATACCGTGTGTGCCTACTGCCCACTAGCAAAGAAAAACAGTAGACAACCAGCTCCCGAAGAGGACACGTTGAGGTGGCAAACATCCCCCACACCGGCAAACTTTATCCTGCTCAATTATTTCTCTGCCGGTGTGGGAGGTCGTTAGGGTGCCAGGAGGGAACTGCCTTTGTAATTCCTCATGCAATGCAAGCTTTCAATGACGTGAATAATAAATTAACTACTGCGGCGCTGCTCTTTGCTTTTTATCTGGTGAAACTGACTGTTCATGACTCTGCCTACTTGAAGCTTCTGTGTGAACTGTTTCTTTTGAATATTAAATACAATTACAGTAACAACCGAGACTTGACTTTATTTTATATTTATTTGGCGCTTTTTTTTTTTAAGTTTCATGTGTCTTACTGAGTAGAAAAGCTCAAAACAACAGAGATGAAGAATTTTCAAACAACTACAGATTAGAAGGTATTTTCATCTCACAATGTTTATAAATTATTGTAATTTTCTTGCATTGCGTCGTTGCATTCTTACGTTTGTTGCATAGTTTATAAACCCAGCCTTACTCCTCTGGAGTGTGCTGCAGTCTGGTGATGGGGATTTAAAACAGATAAGAGGAAAGTCAATAGTTTTCTGAGTGCAGCTGAACTGGTTGTATTTCAAATTACTGGCTTTATTAATGGTTTTGTGGTTTTTTTCATGCCTGATGTAAGGGAAGTGATGAATACTTATTAATTTCATCTCAGTACGTAGTAAGTTTACAATTGTTTACTACAATCCCACTAAAAGATTATGTATTAGGCTTTAAAAGAACATGTAAAATTTAGTATATTACTTAGTTTTTGCTCTAGACAAACTTTTATGTAGTGGAGTCCGAGAGGGCTTAAAGCTGCGGTGTTCCAAGAGGTAACAAATATTATGGAGATGAAACAGAGTAGGACTACCCACCTTACACCCTCACTCTGATGGAATAGTTGAGAGGTTTAACAGCACTCTTGAGCAGTACCTGTCGATCTTTGTGGTAGACAACCAAAAGGATTGGGAATAAAAGGTGCCATTGTTTCTCGTTGCTTACCACTCTGCAGTTCACAAGTATGATTGATATACAACAGAGTATGTAAATGAAATATATCATTAAAAAAGTATGAACAAATACGTACAACAAAGCTCCACAATGGCGAGAGTTGGGGATGGTGTCAGAATCACATTTCTGTTCTGATCTGCTTCAGAAGCCTTTCCTTAAGCCAAATGGTGAACAAATTTCACACCATGTATCATGTGAAATCGTTGTTGAATGGTGCACTTTGCCATTGTCCACCAGGTCTTCCGATGGTACTATATTTTATCAGCCTCAGCAATCCATTAGAGCACCATTTTATTTCTCACACAAGAAAATTGGCGAGTGGTCTGACTTCTGCACCACAACNGGGGGTGTTATAGGTGGGACTGCCAGACATATAAATCAAGTAAAAATTAATTTCAGGCCCATCTGTTTTAAATGATATGAATTGTATGTGCTCAGCTGTGAAGTTCATTTAACATTCAGGAGAAATATATACAGGGCAGATACAGTTTGAGGCATTTTTTATTTTGTGTAATAATATTACACAATTATTACTATATTATAATAAAGATGGTCTCAACCATTTTTTTAATAAGATAATTTAGTTGTTCATCGAGTTTCGGTACGGAATAAAAACTTCAATAGTTGGCAACGTTTCGAGACTTTATTGGCCTCATTTTCAAGCCTGACGGATGAAACAAACGACACCAAATTCCAACAAAACTAAGAGAACAAAAAACAAACCATGAGGCAATTAAGTTTTTCTTTTTTGGAAAAAAATATTTTTCCGCTGCCTATTTACCATTCATACTTCCCAAAAAAGAAAAACACAATCGCCCCACGGTTTATTTTTAGTTCTCTTAGTTTTGTCGGAATTTGGTGTCATTTGTTTCATCCGTCAGGCTTGAAAATGAGGCCAATAAAGTCTCGAAACGTCGCCAACTATTGAAGTTTTTATTCCGTGACCGAAACTTGATGAACAATTAAATTATCTTATGTATGTGTATGCACGAGTATGTATGTATGAATATGAGTTCATTATACGTGTCACTTGGCATCTAATGTTTCAGGATGGGGTCCAAAACTATCTACGATGTTTCCAATGCTCAAGACGTCAGTAAACTTCACAGGTCTTTGTTTGAGGAGGTTCTCACTCAAGATGAGGACTTTGGTGATGTTTCCGATACCAACAGTCAAGATGATATTCAGGAGCGTGACGAAAATTCTGAAACTGAGCAAAGCTGTGAAGAATCATCAGAAGATGAAGAAGATTCAGGCAATGAGGAATACTACACTGCGAACCGAATGAAGAACAAGGTCATTTACTCAATTCAATGGAATAAAAATGATCCAACAAACAGAAAAAGATTCAGTAAGCAAAACTTGTTAGTTCACCTGCAAGGTGTGATTGGTGAAGCAAGAAAGGCAGGGACCATTTTAGACACCTGGCTTCTTCTTTTTGACGAATCAATGCTAGACTTAATTGTTAGGTAGACCAATCAATTCATTGATCAAGTGAGACCTGAATTTACATGTACCAGAGATGCTCGACCAACACACCTAGCTGAGATAAAAGCTGTTATAGGTTTGTTGTACCTTGCTGGTGTATACCACACATCATGCCTGAACTTGGATGATCTTTGGAATACAGATGGAGACGGTGTGGAATCATTCAGGCTCACCATGTCGTTCAGATGGTTCAGATTTTTGATGAGATGCCTTCGGTTTGATGACAAGGAAACACGTAATGAAAGATGGGAAATCGACCGACTTGCTCCAATAAAAGATTTTTTCAAAAGTTTTGTAGCTAATTGCCAGAAAAGTTATTCTCTTGGGGAGAATGTCACACTCGACGAAAAATTAGAAGCCTTCCGTGGGCATTGTGGTTTTCGTCAGTATATCCCGTCTAAGCCAGCTAAGTACGGTATCAAAATCTTTGCTCTTGTTGACGCCAAAATGTATTACACTTCTAAAATGGAAATATATGCTGGCAAACAACATGAGGGGCCGTAATGTGTCAGTAATCAATGTACTGACGTTCGCAGGATGGCAACTCCAATAGTCAATACAGGCCGCAACCTAACAATTGATAACTGGTTTAGTGATGTCCCCCTGATGAGTGAACTGGCAGGTAAAAATGTTTTGCTCGTTGGCACCATGAAGAAAAATAAATGGCAGATTCCAGCTGAGTTAAAAAATGTGTCAAGATGTGAACATTCCAGTGTTTTTGGTTTCAGGAGACAAGGAACGATAATATTGTATGTCCCTCGTAAAACAAAAATGTCATTTTCATATCCAGACTTCACTTTGACGATGCAACTGACGCTGAGACTGGGGCTTTGAAAAAATCTGAAATCATAACATTTTATAATCAGACTAAAGGTGGTGTCGACACGGTTGACAAGTTGTGTGCAACCTATGATGTGGCTAGAAATGTTCGTCATTGGCCAATGGTAATTTTTTTTTCTGCTCTCAATGTGGCTGGTATAAATGCACAGGTAATATACAATGGAAACGGCTATTCAACTGACAGCAGAATGGCTTTTTTGTGTGAATTATCCAAAAGTTTGATCATGGAGGAAATGGTTTGATGAAACAACGAAGAGAATAATTTCACTATGGCCTTACGCTTCAGATTGGCGGAGGTAACGAAGCAGCCCCTACAACGCATTGCACCGATACTGCTCCTGGAAGACGCAAATAAAAAAAGAAAATTGTGTGACCCATGTCACCTCAACAAGCAACGAAAAAACTCCAAGTATTCTTGTGCTATTTGTGGAAAGTATTTGTGTTTGGGCCACGTAACTACAATTTGCAAAGACTTTCACGCTAGTCAAAATGCTGATCATGTTATGGATGTAGAGTATGACAGTTCCTGAAAAGTTACCTGACTAAGATTAGGATAGATATTGTGTGATATAACATGTGATGTATTCAGAACTCTATTCATTGAAGATATTCAAAACTAATTTCAGTAAGAGTCTAGATGTTGTGATAGTTGATAAGAGATAATTTTTCGATGATGAAAAATAAGTCAATTACTTATTCATCCATTTTCAAATGCAACAAAGTTCATTATTTACAAGAATTTTGTTGTTTCCTACTTTATCCGTGGGTTTATGATGCACCCTGACGCTTAGGAATTGTTTTTACTGGTAATAGTTGAGGAGGCACCTCAGAGGTGAAGCGCGACTATCAATGAGAGGAACAAGGGCGCGACTAACGGAAGGTTAATGTGAGAACACCTCTAGAAACAAAAACCTTATTTTACAAAACATTAGTTACAGGGTACGATTTTGCCAAGACGCTAAGGTTATACAGCCACGGTAATCAAGTAGTGTCGGAACATAAAATTAAATCTGATGAATTTTTCACGGCTTACATTCTAGATATTCAACAGATATTTGTACTGCGTAACATATAAGTATCAGAATATTAATATATATATATATATATATAGACACACACACACACACACACAGTATATCATACACAAAACGTTCTTCAGTGTTGTTCACTTTAATTTATGTGTATTGCCACAGTAAATTTGTTCAACAACAATGCACCGAGACAGGAAACATTTTTTCTTCCAGTTCAATTTTTACCTATTTCATGCCACAGTTGTATACTGGTAGCATGTGAAAATGCAGTGTACCGTGTGAAGGCTTGTGATTTACAAGTGCTATTACGTGTGTTTTGTTGCGATTATTTCCATGTGACATGTTAAATCGAAGTATTGTGTGAAAATATGAATGTTTCTTTGTAATTGTTTCCATGTGAAGTGTTACAATATAATTATTGTGCGATAATAAGAGTGTTTATAGGATTTACACAAATCGAAAAGACATTAACATGTCCTATAACTGTGTTATATGCAATAGATCACAAATATTTGCCGCTTAAATGGGTGAGTAACGTAATTTATTCTCTAGTTTTTACATGGAAAGTAAGTGTAGATAATTGTACTGTGTAGTGTTGCATGTGACTTTGGGAACTGAAGGGCTTACGTACTGCTACCACTAGCCACGTAAAATGCAGACGACCTAACCAAATTAAACCTAACTTCACGATAGGTGAATCGCAGGGTGTTGATGAACCGTAGCAAGCTTACTTATTTTACTTTATCTAACACACTATCTCGTGTGTGCACTCTCTCCCTGTAATCACATACCGTAAGTTAGGTTAAGTCTTCTTACATTAAACATTTTTAAGGAACCCAAATAACATGTAATTTATATAAATTTTACCCCACAATTTCTTTCATCTTCATAGCCTTCCCCACTACCGCATTTGGTGGTATGTCCTGCGAATATTGTGATGCTCCTAGTAAATTCGTGTTAAGTGTGATTATTAATTTTGATTTAACATGGTTAAGGAACCCAAATTATGTAATTTACATACACATTTTACATGTTTTTTACCCCACAATTTCCCTGATCTTCATAGCCCTCCCCACTATCGTATTTGTGGTTTGTATTGATAATATGTTGATGCCCCTAGCAAATTAGTGTTCTGTGTAATTAGTAGAGTGGAATTATACCACTTTCCGTGAATTTTTCTTTTGTTTCCGGAAAAGTCACTATTCTTTATAATTACAGTTTTTTTCAGAAAAGCCCTTATTCTGGATAATTACCCAATTGTCTAAGAGAGATGTGTGCATATGAGGTGAACTTTTGCTCTCTAGAACAGATGAGGATGACGATAATAATGATGATGAATCATTTATGGTTCACTATAATTAATTATGGATGAGAGTGTAGATATGCATTTTCATGGAAAACTTACTTTAAATTGAACCTAATGTGGATCATGTAAACTAATATTTTTTTGGTTTTAAGTAATTCCATAAGATAAGGATGCAATCTGTAATGTGGTTATCTATAAAGTCTGTACTTAAATATGTAGTAGTGGGCACCCTAGTTGGGGAAGTCCTGGCAATAAAAAAAATAAATTGTGAAGCCACACCACGTAGTTGAGCATTTGCTGCAGCAAGAGGCAGGTGAGCTTAAGAAAGTAAGAACAGTTCTTAAGGTTTAAAAGTGCAATATACGTTATTTTATGATTGTGGCTATGGTAAATAGAATACATATATGAATATATGATATGCAACAAAAATGTAATTATGACGTGTGAGAAAAGTGACCGGCTATAGGTACAAAAAATTAATACCATACACCAAGAGCAGATCATGGACTAAGACAACAATGTATTAATGGGGGGACACCAATACAAGTATGGAGTAGCATTATAACATTTGAAAACCATAAATTAAGAGCCGAGAAGTGTTTCAAAAGACATGTCCACATAAATTTACCTATGGTAGAATGAAATGATGTATTCACAATGTGTTGCGTAAATGTCTGAGTTGTAATTTTAATAAAAGCTGTTTTTCACTTTATAATTGAAACATTTTTACTTTTTTACTTAAGTCAAATTTGTGTACTGAGCTGAGATTTGAGCAGCTCGTAACGAGGTCTTGAAAGGCGATGAGGGTGAAATGAAGTGAGGATGGTGTAGTGCCGGAGTGCAAGGGTGGGAGAAACAGGATATCCCCGAGAAAACCAGTCAACCAGCAGCATCGTCTGGCACGATTCCCATTTGTGAGAATTTGGGAGTGACCTGGCTGGGTATTGAACCCAGTTCAGCTTGGTGGGAGGCGAGCAGTCTCACCGCTAAGCCACCGTGGCCCAGTTAAATTTGTGTAATTTCTTATTATTTCATTGCAAAGTGTGTTTTAAAATTTTGTTTTTTATTGAAGTTAGTGCAAGTTAAGGGATTGTCTAGTGTATGACAAATGTCTTAATCTTTAAAAATTTTTTAACTTAAGTTATTTCTATCTATGTAATTATTGCACTGACACGTCTCATTGATAAAGTAACTAAAGTTAGGTTACAAATTGATCAACGTCCCCTGTTTGTATTTTTTTATCTCTAGTTTAACTTACGTGTGTTTCATTCATTACATTTCAACTTTTCTGCACATTTTTGAACGTAAGTTAAGTTACATACTAATTATTAAATTTACCACATATTCTGTAACATGTGCTACATAATTTTATCTTAATATAGGTTACATTATCATGGATTAATGCATGACTTGTGTTCACATTTACCTTCCAGAATATGTTTCTCTGGAAACTAATGTATATTCACACCCATGTGATACCCATATTGGCGGGACTATACACATTTGCAATGTGATCTGCTCAAGGTACAATCATGATCTGTCTTTGGTGCATATGCATTTTGTCCGATCAGCTTCAGGTACTGGAACATTGTATTTTTCAAAAATCATTTAAAAATTCCCTTATTATGGTAGATTGGTTGTCCACAGTTCAAAACAAATAAAAAGGATTGGTGTTTAATTTTATATCGATATTACTTGTACATGGCTCAGGTTGGTGTACACAACTCAGTAATGTGTGAAATGTCCCTTAGGTGATCCACATTCGGTTCTGTTATCTTATGTTTCGGTTTGACCACAAAAGCATCGGCCGGAGATAATTACATATTTGGACAAAAGGAAGCAGCAGATAGTCTATTTGTAAATTTCCCTACTGAAGACAAATTAACAAACACAAATAGCCAGAATTATATAAGATTACACAAATTATGAGGTGAACCTGAATTTACAAACTAACTAACCTATGAGGAGAACAAAATAAAGAAAAGTCTGAAGGAAACATAAAAAATTAGAAAACCAAATAAATCTTGACAGAGATAAATAAATAAACATCAGGAATGTATCCATAACACAATGTAGGAAGGAAATGATAAATGTTTGAATACATTCTATCAGCGATTCTGGAAAGCAAATTGGTTCAACAAAAACTCGTTTGACCACCCATTGAGGGGGTGGAGATTGAATCCCACCAGCACAGACAGCCCAAAGTGTAGTCCGTTGACTCGAGATAATGCTGACGTTTAAACTTCACCACTAGTACCACACCGTGTTCACTGCCTCAACTACATGCTCAAGGCTCAGAAAAAGCATTTTAATAAATGCCATATGGTTGTCCTGTCCTGGCCTAGGTCTAGATATAGCAGCACATCATTTTGGAACAGTGTTCCTATAGATACATGGGATATACAATAACATGCACTTCCTTTAGAACAGTGTCCCTGGAAAACAATATAAGTGGGATGTAGAGTAACAGGCAGTTCCGTCTCAACAGTTCCCTGCCATTGACGCAGTTCCGCAGTTCCAGTCAACCGATGGAAGGTTATCAATGTAGATTTACAATTAAAATCATTACCATTTACAAAGTGATGATGTGCATTTTCTATTTGTGCTGTTTTGATAAAAACCTAAACAGTAATTAATTTCAACTAAATTCCAAGACATGTTGATCATTACAACAACAGGTGTGACCCACGCAGATGTGATAACCACATAGTTGTAGCGTTCATTATTAGTTCAGCTGTATCCTGTTATAGTGAAATCCAAATGATAAAATAATATGCAGAAGACCCTAATATGTCGCCTGAGTCGGGAGAATTCACTGCAGCTGCAAGAAAGGGTGGGGTTGTTCAGTTTTGCAGTGACAGCAGCCATGTGCAGTTGGGCGAAAGCTGCTCCGCACATACATATTACCTGTCAAAAAGCCATAAGTAGTGTAGCATGGTATTTATCAGTGCAGTAGTGGAGAGTGATGATATCAGTTTGGTAGGTACAGCACCAGCAGTGTCATGTGGTTTCCCTCCCTCCAGACAGCTGATGCCGAAAGGCACAAAATTATGTTAAGTTAAAATCACCTTCACAGCTATTGGAAGTAATGTATATACGTCCAAAAAAATTCACAAATAATTAGCTTTACCAGAATACTCTTTAGGCCATAAAATACTATTATATTTGTATTCTACACTTTTATCATGTTACAGCAAAGTAACAAAAAAAACGATTTTTTAAAAATCCTTAACTATATATTTATAAATTTATTTATTTTATATTTGTTCCGTTCAGTTATAAACATGGCGAAAGCCATAGAATATGGAACAAGTAATTTTTTTACAATGTGTTATGTCAGTCATTCGTTTACTAAAGCGGTTAAAATTATTCACTTACAGGTAAAAATGAGATACTGTTTTGGCCAAGAAAGCTATTATAACCTTATTCAAATACTGAAAGAAATATGGTACATGGTCAAAGAGTGTGACAGCTCTAGCAAGTGCACAACTTCGTGCTCTCCATACTCTTGCTCTTTAGCGTTCTCTCGGACAAATTACAACACAGTCGCGAGGCAAGAGCTTTCTCTGGGTCAATTCAGGCTGTGTCTGAATTCACCTGAAATGCATACTTGTGCGTACCTGTCCCCGGAAGTGACATCACAAGTGCTGTCNATGCCCCTAGTATATTCGTGTTCTGCATCATTAGTAGAGTAGAAATATATCGTAATTTTAAATTTTTATTGTGTTTTTCAGAAAAGCCCCTAAACTAGATAATTACCTATGCCGCCCTTCTGAGAAGAAATTTGTAAGTTACTTTTAATATATGATGTAATTCATTTTATTTTTAACTTTAGAATTTTGAATTGAGTAAATAATTATCGTAAGGTGCACCTTAAAGTAAGGTCTAAACAATAAATTCGCATTAGGCCTATCTGCATAACCTACAAAAGCTACCGTACAGCAAGCAATCAAAATTGCATATTAACGTGCAATCAAAAAGACAAAAAAAGTTATGAAAATCAAATTGAAATATTATTTAATCCTTACTATAACCCTATAACTTACTGCAATTAAGTTAATTGTAGGAATAAATATTTATTACAAGTAATAAACTGGCTAATAGATGTTGCAAAGCCAACAAGACTGCCTGTCTGAATTCATCAAGTATGGTACCAAGGTTAAGTAAAGGATGCAAGTACACAAGTATATACTTGAATTCGGATACAACCTCACACACCTTTAAAAGCAGTTCCCGCCATCGGCGCCATATATGTGGATGTTACCTCTGATTTTTATGTCTTAGGTCGTGTTCGAATTGACGATTTTTATTAGTAATTAGTAGTAGCGCAGCATTCAATTTGGACGCCGTCAATCGCTAATTGTTCAAAAATTATTTTGATTTGGTAGTTTAGTATTTTAGCAAGTATCATTACATACTAAATAAATCATCTAATTAAGTCACCTAATTCTGGTCACGTAACCTTTTTTTAGTAAACTATAAATGCCATTTCGAACACAGCCTTAAGATTAATTTGCCTAATAATTACGTTCCCAATCTTAAACCGTACGTAACAAATAGTTTTCCAATTACTTTTCCACTAATTTGAATAATTATAACACATTTCTAAGGCTATTTCCTGGATAGGAAATAATAGGAAAATCTTTCAAACCATATAACCGAATAAAGCACGGAAAAAGAACGTTTCATAACATAAATGATGCACTCTCTCGGTAATAAAATATTTTTAAATAACATTAAATATCATGAATAATTTTTTTACGCCAGCAAATGTATTTTCTGAAAATAAACAATAATTAGTTTCTTCACGACAGGAGATATTCGAAAAAATATAACACAAGTTTCCTTTAATATCAACACGCAACTAACATGATAGATGTTATGCAAACACTCCNTATTCGAAAAAATATAACACAAGTTTCCTTTAATATCAACACGCAACTAACATGATAGATGTTATGCAAACACTCCCATTATGAAAACCATAATCATAAAGTTCTTGGTCCACATCGTAGCTGAAACCCAAGAAGCATATTATGATTATCGAGAACAAAATGCAACACGATTACAACTGTTTGCAACCATAGATGTCGCAAAAATCGCCTTTTCAGTTTTCAATCCACGTCTATCACGCCGACAACCACAGTGGATTTCACGCTACAGCTGTTCGCAGTTTTCTGTTACCATTTTTGGTGTTAATTGAATGCTTGATTGATTGATAAAGGTTTTATTACGTTAACATGAAACAATACAGCAATGGTATGAAATACAAATTCAGGAGTGTGTGTACAGAATCAAAATGCCGGCATCCAAAATAGTTCTTTTGTTGTGATGGTTGGAAATTTATTTCCACGCTGGTTTGCTCGCAATCTTTGTGTTAGCAAGATTCCGACATAGACAAACTACACATTGCATGTGTTTTTACTACACACGAATTCTTTTATTACATTATTTTTTAATGTAATATTTTACATTTCCAAAATATTTTAATCGCACGTGCCATCTACAGAGCTATTTCCAGTAATTTTGCTATTTATTTAAATAAACTGATTTTATGATACACATTTTTCATTATATCATAAATGTAACTCTCCTATTCTATTGAAAAAAGAAAGTATAGGCCTACATTGAAAATCCACATAAATAAGGCATAAAAAATGTGAAAAAGTGAACCTTTAGAAATTATCGAAGACACATCTTCGTGAGCAGATTTTTTTGGGCGTGGCTAGAGCATAGATTTCTAAAAATCATCAACAAATATCATAACAAAGTGTTTCAGCACGCCATCATAAGTAATCTTAACAATCAAAACAAACTGCGGCATTATCAATTATATTTAAGTGCTACGCCGTATTTCGCTTAATTATCTCTAATCGTCTCTAAATATTACACGAGTTCCCAATATATCGATAGCCATCTCATTAATTTCTCGTGAATAAAAAATATATTGGAATTATAAAGTTCCACAAAATATAAAGTACGTCGATATAGAACATTTGTACCAACTTTGCTATTCAAAAATTAATAAAATTATCATGTCACCAGGCAGACGACTCGTCGTCCGCGGAAAGATATTCTTGTAAATTGTTTGAATCATAAAAAAAAAACTACTAGTTCGATTACCAACACGACATATACGAACTATGTAAGTGTATACTTCCGTTAACTTGATCTACACTTAGTGCGTACTTCAAATAGCTACATGTGAAAACAATGGCCAATTGTTCTTTTTTGCATTCCAATCGTCGGACTGTCCGAAGGTAAAAACATATCACCGATACACTACATTAACAGAAAAACTGTTTTCTCACAATATACTGTTTCGTTTAGATTTAAAGTAAATGTTTTCAGTCCAGTATTTCAACTGAATGATCGCTGCAGAAGAAAGAAGTCGTTTTCTACACGATATTGGTGCTTATTATGATAGAACTTGCTTTTAATCAGATCAAAAACTTAGAAATCAAAGTCAAAATTTGTTTAATATACCCTCACTTTTTCTTTCTTAAGTAAATGTTTTTTTTTGTCACATCTTTCAAAACACTAAATTATGTCAAACTTGATAGGCTACTTTGCATGTCAAATAGACCAGATGACTATTTAAGTAAAATAAACTACAATAATTATAACAACAGATCTGGATTTGTTATTGAACATATACACTACAGTGGTTTATTTCATCAAGTAAACCTGTTGCACAAACTGGACCCAACAATAAACAAGTCAGTACCTAAATGGTCAATAACTTGAAAATCACTAATTAACCGCTTGGCTACCAAGTTACTATTACACATGTGTTAATCATACAGCTGCAGTTTTCAGCAAATCCATTTATGAAGGATTAAAACAGCAATAATAGAATTTTTAATTATTTTATAATTCTAATACCATGAATGCATTTGGTGTGCAATACTTTGTTGCAGCGTTCAGTACTTCATTGTCTTTCAGCAACAACACTGCACAGTACTCATACGAGAACCTCACCATGAAGTGCAGCAATTGCTTTATATTATGCTACCTACTGAAGTAATTACATACAGTGTTATGGAAGTTAAGAATTCTGCAGCACAACGAAAAATAAGCACAAAATATGACAAATTTTATATGTTGCTAACCAAAATCTGCATTTTTCATATATTCGTTTTCAGGCATACAATTTGATTATAGATACATTACAAAAAATACACAGTTAAAATTTTATAAAGCCAGCCAACAGAAAATAAACAAAAAATCTCAATAAAATATACCCTAGTCAATAACAGTAGTTCATTTCACAGAGCCTGCAGTGCTGTGGTTTGCCACCTGAAAGATAAATACAGGTGGTGGAAAAAAACAAATTGTACATATACAGGTAGCATATAAACCAAAGACTGCACCTACACTTATACTGCAACATGAACTATCCAGGTACATAACCAGCAATTCATACAGGGCAATTACTAACTTACCATGACCACAGGTCTACACAATAAAACAATTCACACAGTGTAAAAATTTAAATTTATGTTATGAGTAAGGGATAATAAATAACCTACCAATACTACAAATTATGTGAATTCACAAATAGTGACACAGATTTAGGCACCAATCCTAACCTCTTAAAAAAACAATTTACATACCATCAGGGTCTAATGTTCCATTTTTAAAAACTACTGAAAAGCAACTATAGACCCATGGGTTTAAAAAAAATTTATAACAATTTGGTTTTTCATATAAGTTCAAGTTAAAAGGTATTTTGTCAAACATAGTTATGTTTTTTAATGTTATTACTAATAAAATTTAATTCATATTGACTTAACTCAAAATAACAAAATACACTGGGTAATGGCACAATGTCTACAACTTCTAGTCTATTTTCTGTTTTCCAAAAGACTTAGTAACATTTTGTCATAGATATAACCCATTTTCAAAATGCAAATATTTTTATTGTAAATACATGTATGAATATTTGGCAGTTTCAAAAAATGACATACAACCTTTTTCTTCCAAGCATTGTCACTGATGAGTTAAACAACAGAGTGAATATAGCCAGCAGAGCCAACATCAGTCCAGCTTTATGAAACATGTATACCTGTTAATCTTTATATCAAGCAGAAAATTATGTAGAACTTATTATCAATTTGACTGGCTTTACCACACTCCTGGTTATATTCCTTCACGAAAATGCATGCAATTACTAGGAAATTCTGAAAGTTACCCATTAACAATTTTCTGAACAAGGCGTAAGAACACATACTGAAATATCATAACATTAAATTTGATAACTGTTAAAAATCCCAATGATTTGAGTTCCTTTCTTACAACTCTATTGTTTATGTGCAATTTTGACGGATGGTATAATAAATGTGAACTTACCATCTCATATATTACTGGATCAGGATGTTCAGGAGTGGGCCCATTGCATCCGACAAAATGTAAACTGCATATGCATATATCCTTCACATCAATTTCTGCAACATCGGCTGGTGATAATGCACAAGACTGAAACCACCTGGTCCACCTATTCAGATCTGTTCTTGGATCAGGAAGTCCAATGAAAAAGACATCTTTTAATAGGCCCTTATTAACTTTAGCAGAATTACTACTGCATCCACGGAAATAACAACTCTTTATCCACATTATTAAGGTTATGTTACAAAACTGTACAAAAACATGACACAATTAACGAAGAAATTATCCATATACTATGCCATTCATCTTGTCCGGTAGGTAATTACTCCCCTCTTAATTTATCAGTGTGTGTACGCGACACTGACACGATTTAAGGATAATTAATGCAAAGAAAACCACACTACAAATATCAATTACAAACAAACGCCATTTTCTTTAACAACAAAGGTGCGTCTCGATATATCGAAAAACATATGACAATCAATAATTTAAGCAACATGGGATCACATTTTCCATTAAATTGGAAGCCATCTAACGATGTAAATATGTACTATTGAAGAAGGTACAGATATATCTGATTATATGAATGACTGCACTACTCGAAATCTAATGCTCTTAAAACCAAACCATTTCTACCTGAAATTGTGAACAATTTTTCCCCATTGATTAAGTAAATTGCTAGAACAAATATAATTTATTTCCTATTGTGATAGCCAAATTCATAACGTTGCAACCTCCAGAGCAGAAAGCTAAATGCTTGTTGCTTTGGGCGACAATTTCAATGTGAATGAATGGTATGAAGAATATGGTATATTCGAAGTTTCTTAAATTACGTCAAACATTTGAAAATTTACCCCATTGTATAACAAGATTTGTTGTTTACTAAATATGAAATGTATGACAAGTGTTCTTAACTTGTGGTAATATAAAATTTACAAATTTATTATTAAATTTGACTTTCATTTACATTTTTTCTGTAAATTGTATTATTTCATCTAAAATAAAAATGAACAAAAATAGTGAGAAAATATGAGTGTTGGTAATGGCTTGTAAGAAATAATACTTATGTACAATTTATAACACTCAGTGTGCACAAATGTGATTCTCGGTTACTCTAAACTCTGTTAAAGCTGGGTTAACAATAAAAAAAATACGTGTTGAGAATTATGCAGAAAGATCTAATATGGCATACTGAAACAAGTCTTCTGTATTTGCAGTTTCTAATTATATTTTTGTTCGTAATTCCAGCCAATAGAAACAGTTGAAAAGCCTGTTATGTTTACTTATATTTCTAACATATTTTCGTATATCAAAACCGTATTTAAGCTTCTCACTTCATATCCGACATTTTCTATCAGAGATGCATATGTGTGCATGCACAAACACATAGACACACATTTTTAATGTGTGTCATACTTGCATTACAGTAAATAACAATTTCCCGCCAACAACACCGACTGCTCTGTTCTGAATGGTCATAGCTTCACAAGTTTCACATAGGGTATTTGGCAATTATTCACAGTAGCGGATGTTCTGAAGGAAACGTCCAAGACCCAAAAGAGTAGCATAAATGCGATCTGCACAGCTAACCTTTTTAATATTCAGGAGGGCGTATTGGTAAAATAAGTAGAATGTACTAAATAAAATAGATAAAAGTACGAGCAGTTCATCCCCCTTGTTTAAGTCGTATAGCATGATGTTTGGTGGAGTAATGCTGTAGTAACATTAACAAATGCGCATCTCACCATCACCTTATTCGCTGTGGAAGTGTATACGTCACCATATGTTAGTTACACTTTAGATGCGAGGCAGTGCGGTACGTGGCGAGTGGTGTGTGTGTGTGTTGTGTATGTCTGAATCCGACTGTGCGAAGATTGTGATTTACAAGTAGAGAGTGCAAGAACGGTGCTTCTGTGCGTAATATTCGGCTATGTGGCAGGTGTTACTTGGGCGTTTTAGTAGCTCATGGTGTTTTGTCGAGTGAGGTAAGGTTCACGACAGTTGAATTGGTCAAGGACAGTGGAATTGTACCCGCCGCCTACCTAGGTGAGTTAGATCATATACTTCCGCTGTGTTTTACAGTTTCTTTAAAACCCCAGAATCATAGATTAGATTAAAATCTTAGGATTTATAAAAAAACCCTAAAATCCTAGGTTAGATATAATCCCTACAATCCTTGGTTAGATTAACACCCTACAATCCTAAGTTAAAATCCCTACAATCCTAGGATAGATTAAAAACCTACATCACAGGTTAGATTAAAACCCTACAACCCTAGATTATATTTAAAATGTAAAATAGTGATTCGCTTATCGTGGGGTTAGGTTAAGATAGATTAGGAGGGCACATGATACAAAATTGCGTGGACAAATGTTAAATTAAGGTGTTTTTGTATTTTTTGTGGGTGGATTTTTACTTATTTTACCCCACAATTTCCACTATTGTATTTGTAGTTTGTGTTGGTAATGTGTTAATTCCCCTGGTAAATTCATGTTCTGTGTAATTAGTAGCCTAGGAATATACCACTTTCCATGATTTTTTATTTTATTTACAGAAAAACTGCTACTCTGAATTATTTTTTTATATTAAATATAACTATTTATTTTAATGCGTAAGGAAATCCTAACAATTCACAAGGCCAGTTAAGTTAAATTGGAAACAGATACATAAAATAACACTCTGTTAATTCTTCTGCGCAGGAAAAAACACATAATTTAAGCTGTTTACGATAAAAACAAATTGGACATTAAATTATGTGCAATTTCCTGTGCAGAAGAACTAAGAATGTGTTATCTTATGTATTGGTTTCAAACGGAGATAAGCAGGTAGTGTGTGTTGTTCGGATTTCCTTAAGTGTTAAAATAAACAGTTGTATTTTATTTCTTAAGTGAAATTGGCGAGGTTGCAACAAATCAGAACAAGCAGTCACTGTTGTTGGCAGTACACTATTATTTCGAGTAATTTAAGTGTAAAAAATATTAAAAGGTGTGTGTGCATATGTTTACGATTATATTTGTTCCCAAAAATAAGCTTCTCTGGTAGAAAATGTTGGTATTGAATTATAATCTGCTTAAATATAGCTGTAATATATGAGGCTAGGAAAGTCAAATGCTTAAGTTTTCAAAAATGTAAGGGCCTTTTAGTTAGCTCATACAAGTTAAATTATATTAATTATTGCATATTTCTACCTCAGCATTTCCCTTATTTTCGTAATCCTTCACACTATCGATTTTCTATTAGCATTAATAAAATATAATAGCAGCGTCCTGCAGCTCCGAATATATTACTTTTTACATATTTTCGCCTATTGTTTTAAATTGGCCAGAGAAACAGGAATGTTTGAGTCTGGGCTTGAATATCATGAAATAATAAATTAAGTCGGAGATTTTAAATG